>JANHAO010025244.1:0-11398 GCA_026873985.1 Saraca asoca
GGCTAGCATCGGACAGTCATCCTCACCGGCATGGACTCTGATTTGGCCGGTTCATTTGAGCTGGAAATGGCGTGAGACCGTTCAGCTTCCTTTCCTTCCCGCTACGTTTTGAGCTACTTCTAAAGGTTGGTTCAGCTTCTTTTCAATTCTAATTAGTTGTTTACACTCTCTACTAGCTAGATCTGGGGTTGGATGTTCAGTTAGTTGCAAGAAATTTTTTTGAAATTTTGGACCATTTTACCCCTGGCTGGCCGAACGATCCTTCAACATGTACTAGCACAAAACCAGAATCAAGGCCAAAATAAAGATCCTAATAGGAATAAGCAAAATGAAAGAACTCAAACCTCTTTTGTTAGAAATGAACAAGAGAATAAGCTAAGAATTGTTCATGAGTTTCTATAATTGAAACCACCTCGATATATCAGAACAGATCCTTTTGTGAACCTTATCAATTTCTTGATCAAATTGAAAGACATAGTAAGATGTTGCAGTATCCTGAACCCTTACTAATAGAATTGGTAGGGTATCAGTTAGATGATACGGTGCATTATAAGGACACAGGAGTTATTGAGGGGCGAGCTAAAAATGTTGAACTTTTAACTTAGGCAATGTTGTAAGAAACATTCATTGACTGATTTCTTCCTCCTAGTGTTTGGTAAGCGAATGCCCAGAAGTTTGAAATTTTGAAAAAAAAAGAACCTATCCATGAGTGAGTACGATGCCCAATTTACTCGACTTTCATGATATGTTACTCACTTGATTCCTGATGAGACCATGAAGGTAGAAAAGTTTGCTTAAGGGCTCTATGATTATTACTTTGATTATGTAAAAGTTGATGTAGACACGACATACCAACAAGCCATAAACCAAGCCCTGTGAGTCGAATTAGGGTCCAAGGGGCACTGTGAAAGGGAAGTGTCCCTTGGTAGTAAGAAGAAAGCTTGATCTAAAAGAGATAATATTGCACCTAGTGGAAGACCAACTTCAATTTGTAGGACACCACCAAGTGGGTGGAAAGGGAATTTTACTGGACCACCCCAATCACAAAATTTGAATGCGTGAAGAAATATAGGAGGTCAATCAGTTTCAACTATTTTTGTTCCATTCTATGGAAGAAATGCACCCAAGAATCAGGGGAACTTTAATGCTAGCATATTGTGATGCAAGGTCTACAATACAAATCATCACAGACCTTATAGAAGAGATCTGATGGGATGTTTTCGATGTGGACAACCTAAACATAGAGTAAGAGAATACCCTATGAATGTGAGTGCTTCAAGATATGGTTCAAATTTTCAAGCTCGGCCTCAAAATCAGCAAGTGACATGATTTATAGTTTCAAGAAAAGCACCAGCTACATCTAGCAGGAGTGATGGAAGAGGCAATCTAGGGAGAAACCTTGGTGAAGCTATAACAAAAGTTTACAATTTTACCAAACAAGAGGCCCAAGCATCGAATGCCTTAATTTGAAGTGCTTTGGAAATATATGATTTGCAAGCTTAGGTATTATTTGACCCACAAGCTACTCACTCTTTTATTGCAAAAAAAATTACCATTTTACTAAATGAATCTGGTGAATCAATGGAATCACCATTAATAGTATTGACTCCAGTTGGTAAGACCCTTCTAACTGACTATTTGTTCAGAGACTGTGCTATGATGATAGGAGATAAGCAAGTATCCATAAATCTAGTCATGTTAAACATGGTTAATTATGATGTAATTGTAGGTATGGATTGACTTTCTTAACACTGTGCATGTATAAATTTTTTTGCTAAAAAGGTTAAGCTCTATGTAGACGAATCTTCTCCTATAGTGTTTCAAGGTGAACGGGTAGCTGAGATAGCTAGTTTAATTTCTAGTGTGCAAGCTTGGAAATTGTTGAAAAAGGGGTGCACAACTTATTTAGCTGTGGTGAAAGACTTAGAGCCATCTATTCCAACTTCGAATGAGGTCCCAATGATATATTAGTTCCTTATCATGTTTCTAGATGATTTACTCAGATTACCATCGAATAAGGAAATCAAGTTTATGATTGATCTAGTACCTAGCACTGAACCTATTTCTATCACTTCTTACCGTATAACACCAATAAAGTTAAAAAAGTTGAAAACTCAACTATAAGAATTGGTTAATAGAGGCTTCATTTGCTCAAGTATTTCACTATGGAGAGCACCCGTGCTCTTTATTAAAAAAAAGATGGAACATTACAATTGTGCATCGATTATCATAAGTTGAATAAGGTAAATATCAAGAATAAATATCCCCTTCCCTATATCGATGATTTGTTTGATTATTTACAAGGGGTAAGATATTTGTCAAAGATAGACTTAAGATCGAAGTATCATCAATTGAAAATTCGTAAATAAGACGTGCCTAAGACTACTTTTCGTATGCATTATTGGCACTATGAATTTCTTGTAATGTTGCTTAAGTTAATGAATGCCCAACTGCTTTTATGAACATGATGAATCAAATCTTCAAACCATTTTTGGATAAGTTCATGGTCGTGTTTATTAATAATATTATGGTATATTCCAAAAGTGAGGAAGAACATGACCAACACCTGAGAATGGTGTTACAGACTCTGTGAGAGCATAAGTTTTATGTGAAATTTTCCAAATGTGAACTTTGGGTGACCAATGTCGGATGTCTTGATCATGTTATGTCATAAGAAAGGATACGAGTTAATCCTCAGAAAGTAGAAGCTATAGAGAATTGGCCTAGGGTTATAACGGTTACAGAAATCTAAAGTTTTTTGGGATTAGCTAGATATTATCTGAAATTTATCAAGGATTTCTCCAAGATTTCTGTGTCATTGACTAAGCTAACTCGAAAGGAAGTGCGATTTGAATGGACTCCTACATGTGAAGAAAGCTTCCAAAAGCTAAAAGGATGCTTGATGACAGCCTCAGTATTGGCATTGCCATCTAGATCAAGATACTTCATAGTGTATTACAATGCTTCACAAATTGGGCTTGGATGTGTGTTGATGTGATATGAAAGAGTAATAGCATATGCATCACAGTAATTGAAGAAACATGAGTAGAATTATCCTACTTGTGATCTGGAAATGATAGCAGTAATCTTTGCCTTAAAGAGATGGAGGCATTACTTACATGGAAAAACATGCAAAATTTATATAAACTATAAAAACCTGAAATATATTTTTGAACAAAAAGATCTCAATCTTTGACAATGAAAGTGGATGGAGCTGGTAAAAGACTATGAGTGTTTAATATTGTATCATCCTAACAAGGCAAATGTGGTAGCAAATGCTTTAAGTCCTAAATCAATAAGTAGTTTGGCTTGTCTTCATTCCAAAAAGGAAAAGTTAATGTGTTTTTACCCAGAATTTGAGAAACTTGGTGTGCAACTAGAAGTTCCAGATTAAACTTTAATTTTAGTCCACATGACAATACAATTGGTGATGGTTGATTATGTTAAGGAAGCTCAGAAACAAAACCTATAATTTGTGATTCTTAGATAGAGACTGGAAGTGGAACTGGACTCAAAATTTGTAGTTGACAAAGCAAAAATTGTTAAAAAGGAAGGGTGATTATGGCTTCTTTTTAATGTTCATAGTGATTTGCTACATCAAGCTTATAACTCATCATACACAATTCACCTAGAAGCGTCTAAGATGTATCATGATTTGAAAAAGGTAGGAAGGCATGAAACAAGATGTGCTTGAATAAGTGACTAAATATCTTATGTGTCAACAATTGAAAGTAGAACATCAATGTCAGGTAGGATTGCATCAATCCGTCAAAATTCTAAAATGGAAATTGGAGAGCATAACGATGGACTTTCTAGTTAGATTACTAAGGTCACCAAAAGGCTATGATTCAATTTGGGTAATCATTGATCACCTAACCAAATTGGTTCATTGCTTGTTAGTCAAGATGACTTACTTAGCTGCTCAATATGCACAAATATACCTTGATCAAGTAGTTCCTTTATATAGTATGCCGTTGATGATCTTTTGAAATCACTATACTCAATTTACTTCTCACTTCTAGCAACCATTTCAATAAGTGTTGGGTACTCAATTATGGTTTAGTATAGCTTTTCACTCGTAAACAGATGGTTAATTAAAGCAAACAATTTAGATTTTAGAAGATATGTTTTGAGCAAGCGTGATGAAATTTGAGGGGAGTTGAGAAAAGTATTTGTCACCTATTGAATTCACCTACAATAATAGTTATCAACCTATTATCCAAATAGCACCATTTAAGAAGTTGTATGGAAAGAGATATAGATCTCTAATAAGTTGGTTCAAACCTAGAAAGGCAAAGATGTTAGGACCGATTCTTGTAATAAACACTATTGAAAAGGTGTAATTGATTCATGATCGAATGAAGGTGGCTCAAGACTAGCAAAAATCATGTTTAAATAAGAGAAGAAGGGAACTAGAGTTTAACGTTGATGATCTAGTGTTTTTTTAAGATATCTCCTATGAAAGGAGTAATGCGTTTTGGTTAAAAAAAAAAAAGAAAATTAGCACCGCAATATATTGGACCATTGCAAATTATCAAGCATATATTAGCCATGGCGTATCAATTAGAATTGCCAGCCAAAATGCAAAGAATCCATCTAGTATTCCATGTTAAGGAAATATGTCCCGGATGAGTCATATATAATTAAGGAAGAACTAATTCAATTAGACACTAAGCTGACCTATAAAGAGCAACTTGTGACTATTCTTGATAGACAAGTTCAAAAGTTAAGATTAAAAGAAGTTCCTATGGTTAAAGTGTTGTGGGGATGACATGATGAGCAAGAAGCCACATGGGAGTTGGAGTTTTATATACAAGAAAAGTACCCCCAATTATCCAGTAAAACCACGTGCAAAAATTTTTAGTATAAGATATTATTCATCATTGTTGATTCATTTTATTTAACTTACCATCACTGTTCAGAATCTAAGGACAAATTCTTTGAAAGGGAAAATTATAATACCCTGAGCTTCCAAAAATTAATTTTGGTAATAAAATGATTTTTTAGAAAATCTGAAAAAGTGAACTTGAAAACTGTGAGAGTTCTAAAACTATAAATTTGAGACACAAAATGTCTAGAAAGAATAGAAATAAATTTTAGGAATCTCAAAAGATCGAATTTTCCACTTCGCATGCTTATAGAATGAAATTTGTGTTTTTAGTATTTAATTTTCAAAAAACTTTGGAGAGTTCAAAACTAAGGTAATGCCCAGTAAATGCAAACTTATAGTCATTAAGAAGGTAATTAATTTAACTAATTTATGTAAAAATTTCATAACCAATAGCGATTAATGGGTATGTTAGATCTGGACTCGAAATTGAGAAAAAAAAAGGAGAGTTTCTAAAAGAAATTTGTTCAACTTGAAGTCAAAGGTAAAATTGACACAAATTTTTCCATTTTGACCTTAAAGGGCTAGCTACTTTTTCTTCTTTCAACTTTTTCTTAGTAACATTTCATGTAACATTCTTCAACTTCCACAAGAAATTTTCTCTTTCTCCAATAAGCATCTTAATCCTTCATGTTAATTTATCATATTTTTACTGCTAATTCCTCCCTTTTTCCTTTTCAATTCAATACCAAAATCATGCTAATTCATCAAGTAAAATTTGAGTTATGTATTTTTTAATCTAATATTACTATTCATTTCACAGTTCACTTTAAGAACCTATATGTATTTCTGATGTTTTTAGAGCTTAAATCTTTTGTTTCTAGCTTGTTTCTATATATTCATTTGATGAGAGAAAAATGTAAAAAACCCAAGTATCTGATATGTTTTTCTTTCTTGTTCTTGAAGAGTATCAAAGACCTTTATTGGATTAGTTTTGATCTATTGTTTCCAGCCTTTAGTTAAGTGATTCTTGCCTTTCTAATGAATTATAATATGATTAGTTGATTGTAATCCACAAAATATTTGTGTAAGTTGAAAAAAAAAGGAGTATTTGTGATTGTATAGCAAAGTTTGAATTTAATTGGACTTGTTGATATAAAGTGGTTTCATGTTTGGAAAAGCTGGGCTTTATGCCTATTTATACTTCTAAAGTAAAGGTATATTGAATCTTTCTGATTTGGTGGAAGTTTGATGGTGTTTCCCTCATTTTGGCTTTTGTTTTTCTGCATTTCTAGGGCTCATGAGTTGAATTACTTTATTTATACTAACCTAATGATCATGCTCATAGAAATTGAGCTACATTTTGTCTTGCATTTCAAATTGGCAATATGACTAGATTCTTGTAATTTGAATCAACCCTTCTTACCTTGTTTTTCAATTCTAATAATGATTCTAATCACATATTTATTTTGGACTTCCTAAAGGTTTGTAGTTTTTGGTGAGCAAACTCGCAATTTGAACTAAAATTCCTCGAGTTAAATTGAACCTTTCTTATTTAATCCCAATAATTCTACTCATACTTTAAATATGATCATACTCATGATTCTAATTACTCCTCTAAATGTATACACTCTATTTAGCTTAAATTCATTCTTTTCTCTTTGCAACTCTCATCTCCTTGACCTAACTTTGTATATATCCCCACTAATTTCCAATATAATTGTTAATAAGTTCTAAATGAGCAAATTATAAGCTAACATCAAACAATCCACTAATTATGTATGTATATATATATCTATATTGAGGCTATGGCAACAACCCTGATAGCTATGGTGATAATGTGACAAAAAATGTATGATTGTGATTGTAACAGAATGTGAACTGTGTGACTTAATTGTTATAAGATATGATACTATTTGAAACCTTGAAAATTTCCCCTAAAACATGGGATGATGAATGATGATAATGAGACATGATTGATGTGATGAGATAGGGTATATGAAATAGATCATAGATCTATTCTGATATAAAGTGAGGGATAAGGCAAAACTTGGAGGGATAAGGCAGAACCCTAGGGGGATAAGGCTGGAAAGAAGTGACGAGAAGAATTTTGAAGAATACTGAATGAGATATAATGTGACTTGACAACATGATGATTGATGATGATATCTTGAAGCCATAAGAAAATTGTGGTTCTTTATAATATATCAATGATAATATGGTGTGATGCCATTTAGAGGCTAGTCTCTAGGACTTATGACTTGTTTATTAAGCCTACTATGAAATATGATTATATAGCTATGATGTACGTATGTATTGTTATTATTGAGAAATTCATAAGTTAGGTACAAATTTATCTCATTGAGCCATAAACTCACTCTTTTGTAGATTTTTTTTTTTCAAATTCTCAAGAAATTATAGTTATTCCACCTCTTGAAAAGTAAGAATGAACAATGTCCCTATGGATATCACTGCCGATGTCTTTACTACCACTATTGAGAGTCTTCTAAGAGTATACCAAATTAAGATTCACTGCATCATTATCTTAAACTCAGTTGGCTATGATGTTTTACACGAAATTGAAATAATTCCCTTGGAACCCCTAAATGTCTTTTTTATGATGACCATGAGATGGTTTGACCCTTAGGGTTTCAACTATTTATCTATATATTTTGCTAACTTTTGAAAATCTATAAATAGAACAACCACTGAATACCCCAAGGACTTAGTTTAACCTATGCTTTTTAGGTTCATGATCAGACATAGGTTAAACTAACTTTTTGACTTGCCTTGCCCCATATGAAGACATAGGGTTATATATAGATAACTCTTAAAGTAGGTTGGTTATTGTATAGTTTTTGAGAACTAGATAAAGACCTCTTGAATTGATGTTTAAACTGGCATATGTTTATTGGGCAATACCTTTGTACATAATAAAAGTATGTTTATATTTCAATATATCTATTTTTCTTTATATAAGTTTATTATTTCTCAAACAACCAATTAACATTAAGATAATGTAATTAAAAAGTATTGAAGTGAGTATGAGTAGAAAAGGATAAAAGAGATAATAGTGACGGGTTAGAGACTAGTGATTATCAATCAAGGATTGATATTCACAATGGTCATGGCCAAAGATTTGGGTTTTGACACACCACCACATACTTTAACTAACCAACAATGACTGGGAATGACCCTAACAGGTCTATGTCCCATTGGTCGAATGACTAAAAAGTGAAGATGGATATCTACTCTATTGTAAGCTGCCTTTGGAACTTTACAAATTTCTGGCACTTTTCACATCTTCGTACGAGTTCTAAGGTTTCTTTTTTCATTTTGGACCAAAAATATCTTGATCGAATAGCCTTTAATGTGATCATCGCTCCTACCATATGGCTCTTACAAATTCCCTCATGAATTTCCCTTAGGGTGTAATTCACTTCACTTGGCCTGAGGCATTTTAGTGATAGAAGTGATAAACCTTTCTTAGATTATTGTCCCCTTTTCATAAAGAAATGTGCTGCTCTTCACTCAACCTTTTTAGCTTCATTCTTCTCCTTTGGTAGTTGCCTTTTTTCCAGAAATAGCATGATTGATGTGACCCATGATTCTTCCTATTCTATGCACATTATTTCATCTAAGTAATGGGATTCTAATGTTTCTTGTATCACAATTCTATTGTTCATTACTGCTATGGTGCTAGTCAACTTGGCTAATGCATTTGTGTGATCATTTTCTTCTTTGGAAATTCTTACTAGCTTGAAGTTGAACCATTTCAATAAGTTTCTTGCTATGCCAGCATGTCTTGCAAGTGTCAGCTCCTTCACCTTATAGTCTTCCCTTACTTGGGCAATTACTAGTTAGGAATCACTTTTGACTTTCAATGATTGCGCTCCCACTTTTCTTTGCAACTTTAACTTAGCTATCAATGCTTTATATTCTGCCTAGTTCTTTGTCTCTTTCAAGTCAAATTTTAACAAGTATTTTAAGACTAAGTCTACAGGTCCTTCTAAAATCACCTCCTCCCCACTACTTTTTCCATTTGATGAACTTTCTACATATAGTGTTCTTGTCTAACTTTCTAACTTGGTCTCTTTTATTTTGCTAATTCTACTGCAAAGTCTGCCAATACTTGAGCCTCTGTTGCCTTCCTTGCTTCATAAATGACTCTGTACTCCGATATTGCCCATGCTATTAAATGACTCACCAGATCAGGTTTTTATAGAATTTGTTGAATCAGAGCTTCCATCTGAATGACAATTTGGTGACTTTGAAAGTAAGGTTTTAACTTTCTAGATCTTGATAACAAAGCGAGGTTAACTTCTCTATTTTTTAGTACCTTATTTAAGCTCTGTGCCGTATATGGCTAGTGAAGTAATTGATTTCTACTCTTCTTCAAATTCCTAGATGAGCATTGAGTTTATTACTTTTATAGTTGCTACTAAGTATATGTATAGTGTTTCTCTTGGCTTTGGTTGAGTAAGTATGAGTGGTACAATCAAGTAGTTTTTTAGTTCTTGAAATACTTTTTCATAATCATTAGTTCTTTCAAAATTTTTAACATTTTTCAGTAACTCAAAGAAAGGAGCATATTTATCAGATAACCCAGACATGAAATGCTGAGAGTTGTAACCTTCCCATTGAGCATTTGCACCTTTTTTATGATCGTTGGGCTCTTCATGTCAATTATAACTTGGCATTTAAATGAGTTGGCCTCTATGCCCCCCTTGATCAACATAAAGCTAAAAAACTTTCCCACTTTCACCATAAACACACATTTTTTTGGATTCAATCTTATCCAGAACTTTCTTTGGGTTTTGAATGTCCCTTCCAAATCTTATTAATGCTAATCCAAGCTCTTTAACTTGATTATCATATCATCAACATAAACTTCCATATTTTTATCTATCTATTAAAAACATCTTATTTATCATTCTCTGATATGTTATCCCACATTTTTTAATCCGAACGACATCACCCTATAGCAGAAGGTTCCCTAATCAATTATGAATCTTGTTTTTATCTTCATCATTAGTGTGCATTCTCAGTTGGTTGTAGCTTGAGAAGGCATCCCTGAAACTAAGAATTTCAAGCCTTGTTGCTCTATCCACCAGTTGATTAATGTTCAGGAGTGGGTATAAATCTTCAAGGCATGCTTATTGAGATCTATGAAATCTACACACATTCTCCATCCTCTATGGATTTTTTGACCAAGACCACATTTGCCAACCAGGTTGTATACGGGACTTCCCTAATGAATCCCGCGTTTAACAGTTTTTCCACTTCTTCCTTTATTACCTTTTATCGTTCAGGGTCATGGTTTCTCTTCTTTTGCTGTATGGACTTCTTGCTTGGATCAATGGATAATCTATGGCAGGCTACTCCCAGGTTGATCCCTGACATGTCATCCAAGCAAACACTTTGATATAATCCTTCAAAAGTTTCACTAATTGGTCCCAATCTGCTTTCTCCAATTCAACCCCAATTTTTACTATCCTTTGATCGTTTTCCCTAAAAATTCACACTTCCACTATATCTGAACCTAGCCTTGGTCGACAAGGATTGTCATGCTGGACATCAAACAATGTCAAGTTTACCATTTGACACTCATTATTTTTTTATTAACAATTTCCATCTTCATTTTGTTAGCACCTTCTTGGCTTTGTGTTAAACTTGCAATGTAACATCTTCAAGTGATTTACTAATCAACCCATACTTCCCCAATTCCTCCATCCACTAGGAACTTTATTAACAAATAGGGAGTAGAGACAATGGCCCTTGCCTAATTAAGAGATGGCCTTCTTAAAATAGCATTGTAAGTGCTACTAGGGATGGCCACAACAAGGAAGGTAATATCCAAATTTTTTGCAAATGGTCAAGTTCCTAAGGTTAACCTCTGAGTCACCATCCCCTCCACCTGGACATGTCCTCCTATAAAGCCAATTAACACACCTGTGCAAGGTTTATATATGCTTTTAAGGATATTTAAGGCGTTAGTAACATGTAAATATAAAATATTAGTAGAACTTCCCTGGTTGAAAAATATTCCTTTGATGATAAAATTATGCAATAGTGCTGAAATAACCATTGGGTCATTATGATCTCGATCGATGTCCATAAAATCTTACTTTGTAAAGTAGGTTAGTTCACACTACTCTCTTCTTTTTCTTCCCTTCCACTACCATCACCATCCTGAGGTGCCTTTTTCTAGCATTCTTGGAAGTTCCTCCCTCAACAAAACCTCCAACAATGGTTTCAACCATCCCTAAAATGGGGGAGGACATCTTAGCTTATTTGCTTTTTACTTGACAAGGCTGCAAGGAGCAGTTTCACTCTCTTTCTTCATTTTCTCCTTTACCCGTGTGGAACCTTTTTGTTCTTCAAAAGGTGTCCTTTTCTTATGAGTGCCTTTATTTTGTCTTTTAGGGTAACATACTCACCTATGTGGTGCCCATAATCCCCAGTAGAACTTGCAAAATTTCAACTTATCAGCTAAAGGGAACTTTCACCATTTTGAGGGGGAAATTTCATTAGTCCAACTACCTTGATGTCCTACACTATATGGATTAT
>JANHAO010025245.1:0-11398 GCA_026873985.1 Saraca asoca
CAAAGTCTCATTACTCATCAGATGTTTATATGGGTTCTGCTCTAGTTGATATGTACTCTAAATGTGGGGTGGTGGCCAGTGCTCAGAGAGTTTTTGATGCCATGGATGAGCGGAATACAGTTTCGTGGAACAGTTTGATTACCTGCTATGAGCAAAATGGTCCTACAGACGAAGCCCTTCAGATTTTTGTAAGGATGATGAATAGTGGCTTTGAACCAGATGAGATTACTCTTGCCAGTGTGGTCAGTGCTTGTGCAAGCTTAGCAGCAATTAGAGAAGGTTTGCAAATTCATGCTCGTATTATGAAATCCGACAAATTCAGAGAAGACCTTGTTTTAGGCAATGCATTGGTTGATATGTATGCAAAATGCAGTAGAATCAATGAAGCAAGATCAATTTTTGATAGAATGCCATTTAGAAATGTGATTTCTGAAACCTCCATGGTTAGTGGATATGCTAAAGCAGCAAGTGTTAGAGCTGCAAGATTGATGTTTTCAAAAATGATGGAGAGGAATGTGGTTTCCTGGAACGCTCTTATTGCAGGGTATACACAAAATGGAGAAAATGAAGAAGCAGTGAGACTCTTCCTCCTCCTCAGGAGAGAATCCATATGGCCAACCCATTACACCTTTGGAAATCTACTTAATGCTTGTGCAAATCTGGCTGACCTGAAGCTTGGTAGACAGGCTCATACTCACATTTTAAAACATGGGTTTCGGTTCAAATCCGGAGAAGAGCCTGATATTTTTGTGGGCAATTCTCTAGTCGATATGTACATGAAATGTGGATTAGTTGAGGACGGATACCTGGTTTTCGAATGCATGGTAGAAAGGGATAAGGTCTCATGGAATGCCATGATTGTGGGATATGCACAAAATGGTTATGGTTCAGAGGCTCTGGAAATTTTCAGGAAAATGTTGGTTTCTGGGGAAAAACCAGATCATGTCACCATGATAGGAGTTCTATGCGCCTGTAGCCATGCAGGGCTGGTAGAGGAAGGGCGTCATCATTTCTGCTCAATGCTGACAGAGCATGGTTTGGCACCATTGAAGGACCATTACACATGCATGGTTGATTTACTTGGCCGTGCGGGTTGCCTTGACGAAGCGAAAAATTTGATAGAGGGAATGCCAATGCAGCCTGATGCTGTTGTCTGGGGATCTTTACTTGCTGCTTGTAAGGCTCATGGCAACATTGCATTAGGGAAATATGTCGCGGAAAAGCTCTTAGAGATTGATCCCTCAAACTCGGGGCCTTATGTTCTTCTTTCAAATATGTATGCTGAGCTTGGTAGATGGAGAGATGTTGCAAGAGTCCGGAGACTGATGAAACAACGGGGAGTGATTAAGCAGCCCGGCTGCAGCTGGGTTGAAATTCAGAGTCATTTGCATGTTTTCATGGTGAAGGATAAAAGGCACCCTCAGCAGAAGGAAATTTATTTAGTTTTGAAAATGCTCATGGAACAGATGAAGAGAGCTGGCTATGTGCCAGAAGTTGATGATGATGAAACTTATGAGGAAAGTCACTCCGAACAAATTTTACATTATGAAATGGAAATGCCAGTATACGCTGCACTTGGATAAATTACTTGCTTAACACTGTCGGCATCCTCATAGTCACATGGAAGATCTAATTTGCATTGTAATCTTAAAAATTTGGAGCAAGCCAGAAATTTAATGACAAAAGTCCTACAAATTTTTCTAAAGACGCTAATCTTTCTTTTATTCTCCTTACAATAGATCTTTTCACAATTGTACATGTGTTACAATATGATTTAAACTAAACTTTTCAGTTTTAAAAAAGTTGAAACCAATTCCACTAAAATTATTATTTATAAATGAATGAATAGCATTACTCAAAGTTCTAGAGATTTAAGTTGAAACTTGAAAGTATAGAAGCCAGGGAAATAATTTTTCTAGAGATATACCCACAGTATTCATTATTTGTTGAGAACAAAACTAGTGTATTTGGTGTTGGCCAACAAACTTGTATTGAAAAGAAAAAAATATGGACAAATAAGGAATCTGCATGAAGAAGAGATAAGAGACAGTGATGTGAATTAAGTAATCACAAAATACAGAAACCAGCAAAATATCATGTTAGTACAATTTGTTGGCAAGAACGAACCTGTAATTCATATATATTTTTATTGATATATCTTCCTTGGTTGCTATCTGAAGTAAAATCCAAGACATGTGAACACTCTGATACATAGAGAGAGAGCATCACCATAGTCTTCAGATGATGACACTTTTGAGCCCTCTCTGCGAGCATCTATATCTTAGAATTACATAAGAAATGAACCTGTATACCAAGATGAAACACACCATCACCCCAACATTCTTCCATCTGCTACTTTCTTCTCCATATCCTTCTTCTTTCAGCACATCTTCTCCAGACACCACACAAGCGCCAAACATGTACTCCAAGCACTTTCCTGAGTTTGAGAACTCATTTATCAGAAACCCTTCAAAGGGATACTTAAAAAGTGATATGTAATGCATAAAAATCCAGTAATTCGGAATTTCATGCTTTGATATGAAGTATCCAGAGAACAAGAAGAATGATCCCATGACACCAGCTATCACTGAGTTCCCAACAATGAAATTAGGCACCAAAGCACTGAAACACACCACAACTGAATTTGCCGTGTAAAGGATTAACCAAATCAGCAACAGAAAGTGCAGAAAGGCGGTGAAATTATGGTTTAGCCCAACAAGCCAATATAAAGGCACTGTGAATAAAATGGCTAGGATGAGTAGAAATGGCAAGTAAACCAATCCATTGGCAATAGCATAGGACGAAACTCTATAGCTTCCACAAGATGTCTCCTTCATTAGAATCTCCCTTTCTTGCAGAAAGATTGGTAAAGCTTCAATTGTGCTTGATAACAAAAATGTCAATATGAAAGCAAATAGGCCTACCCTTTCTTCAGCTCCTACTAAATCATCTTTGAGATTACAGAAAATGGAGCCTAAAACAAGCCCTGAAATCAGCATTTGTATTGTCCTGCATGCAAAGAGCTCTTTCGTGCGAAAGATGTTCTTGGAGAATCTATGAGTGAGAATCATAGTTTCACTCAATATAGAATTCGCAAAATCACAAGCGAAATCCATTCCGGAATTAATGATTTCTTCGTCAACCACCTTGGATTGTTGAAAGAGCTGTTGCAGAGTAAACTTACCACTTTTACTCTCACCTTTTTCGTCTCCTTTCTTGTGCTGCATTATTGCTGGCAATTGCGGCAGAGTTTCCTGCCGACATTTGTGCTGTTGCTGTTGCTGAATGGTTTCTATGGATTCAATGGCAAATTCAACTACATTAACATGCAGAGGAAGCTCTAAATTCATTAACCTTAGATTTACACCAAGTAATTCTGCTGAGCCATGGTGCAAAACAGAGCCATTAGCCAACAACAAGATAGAATTTAACAGCTTTACTATTCTGAATCCAGGTTGATGAATACTGAGGATTATAGTTCGACCCCTAGAATCAGTCATAACCTTAAGCATGTCAATGATTAGGAGAGCAGAAGTACTGTCAAGCCCAGAAGTTGGTTCATCCAAAATCAACACTTTGGGATCATGTATAACTTCAACGCCAATGGAAACTCGCCGCCTCTCTCCACCGGAGATTCCACGGACTCTGTCGTCTCCGATCCGAGTTCCAGCGACATGACTGAGTCCGAGCTCCTGAATCAGCGACTTGACTCTGAAGCAGAGTTGCTCCGGAGGGAGCTTTAGCCTTAGCTTTGCGCTGAACATCAACGTTTCTTCAACCGTAAGTAATGGAAACAGAGTGTCTTTCTGCGTAACGTACCCAGAAATCTTCTTGAACAGAGCTTTGTCGACAGGCTTCTGGTTCACTAAGATGGTCCCACTTTGCGGAGTGACTTTGCCAGCAAGAATCTCGAGCAGAGACGATTTTCCAGCTCCGCTTGGCCCAACAATGGCTAAAATCTCCCATGGCTTGGCTACGCAAGTCACGCATTTAAGGACATGCCTGACTCCATTGCATGTTTGTTCTTCAGACTTTGCTTCCATCTGACCATCGTCTTCGACGTTCAGTTTTTGAGCTCTGGAAAAGATTTTAAAAGGTTGCTCTGATTTCTGTCTCCGGATCTCGTAGTTGATGCCTATAGCTTCAATCTCACAGCCTTGTTCCTTCATTGAAGAAATGGTTTAGTTTGTCTATCTGTTTTTGCTTTGTTTCTCTCTTTCTTCTACTCTCTCGGTATTTTTAATCCCATTTGGGATCTCCTTCTCTGTTTGTTTTGGGTTATTTAATCCACGGTTTTGGCCACAGCTACAGACTCTGAAACAAAATGAGTGGCTTGAAGGGATTTAACAGCAAAGGGAGTAAGGTCCTCCTCGAAGTTGTGTACATGGTTCACGTGCATACAATAAATAGTTCACGTGGCTATTCTTGCTTTCTTCTTTGTTATAGATATTTTCAGTAGCCAACAGTAACTAGTAACTACATGAATCCCAAGTCATAAATCTAGAGTGTAAATAGTTTTGGAGTATGGCTGATACATACAGTAATAATAACTCCCTCAAAACTTTCTTCTGGGTTTATCTTTGAGCTGATTTTTTAGTTCATAGTCTATTCATCTTCATTCTAATTGGATTACTTATATTTGTAACAAGTAAAGCATTTGAAGGGAAGCATTATGGATCTTTGTTGGTTTGTGTTCTGTCTTGATTAGATTCGTAACTCATCACTCAGCATGATATTTGAGTGTTGTAAAGATTGGGGAGTGTTTAAAATTTACCTTCTTTATATTTGTTATAAATATTTGGTAATACTTCGGCTATAACTCAAAAATTTTAAAATTTAACACGAAAATTATAAAATATTATAATTTTTTATAAACAATTATAGGTATATATAGATTTTAAGTATAATAAATATATAAAATTTGTAATTTCATTATATACAAATATTTAAATTTTTTATTTTGCTATAAAAATTATAATTTTCAATAAAAATTAAAAAAAAACATATATTGATATTAATTTTCAATGTCCCAAAAATTCGAAGGGCTACTAGTTTGGTAATAGGAGGGGAAAAAAAAAAAAGAAACAGTAAGTACAGCCGTAGATTTCTTTGGAGTTACATGTGGGTACACTAGCAATTGAAGATTAACATAGAATGTGGTCCCTTGGGCTCCTCAAGTTTGTGGCTGGAATTTCATAATGCTCTAGAACCAACCAAACCCTTCCAAGCCTTTGTGAATTGCGAAAGCAAATAATTTCAAAACCTGTCTTCTAGTCCAAGCATTAGTTAAATATAATCATATTGTCTTTTTGAAGTTACACAGAGTGTGTTTATCAGTTGATTGACTACAAAGAATTTCAACGAAACTAGAAAATGATTGCCGATCTGGCGGAGATTAGTGGTTCAAAATTAATGGCCATTTTGCTCAAATTAAAAACTGCAAAACTTACTTTTCATTCACTTTTTATTTTGATAAATTGCTAAAATTGTGTGAAACTTACCAAAATTCATTTTAGAAAGCCGAACAGCAATTAATGGCTCAAAAATTAACACTAAAAATAAATAAAAGTAATGTAATGAATATTTTATGTGGATGATATGAAGATCTTGTTAGGTGCCCAGCTAATTTATAGAGAAAATTGTCTGGACTCCAATAAGTGATTCAGTGTCATAGAGGGAACACCCGTGAACTCTTTCTGTGGTCAATTAGGGCCCATCCCGATTTTCTCACTTGCCCTCTGCCCACCCTGCAACCAATTCTTTATCACGTATAAACTATGAAGATTAACAATATAAAATAATGAAAAACAAATAAATTTATCACTTAACCACGCCCGTGAACCTCTCTCTATTGTACCTGCATTTGTTTCATCCTTCAATTATTCACCACTTGTATAATTAAAAAGGAAAAGACTTTTGTAGCACTCTTTTTATTAGTGAGTCAAATTTCTTTAGTTTCCATGTAGATGGCCCATGTCACCCCTAAATATGTGGTTCAGAATCTCAATGAATTAACTATACTGGACAAAAATACTTCCAATGATAATTATTTTATTTTATTTATATTTATGATTATAAAATATTAAAATAGTAAAAAATATAATTTATTTATTTAATCTTTTACATAAAAATATGATAAAAATAATATCTATTATTTTTTAAAAAATATTTTCTCATATTATTAAATTATCAAGTATTATTTTATTAATGATAAAATATATAAAAATTATTTATTTATATAGAAGTAAATGGGGGTATTACTGTATTAGAAAAAAAAAAAGATTTTCTGAATGATGAGATTGGTGTTGGTCAAAGGGATGGGAGTTGGAGTCCATTATATATTCAAATTTTAAACTATAGAAGTTTGTCTCTCAATATCAGGATTGATTAAGTAGTGGTTATTGTGTACCTTTGACTTGTCATAGAAGATGAATTAATCGAGATGCGTGTCTATGGATCAAAATATCATCTTACTTGTGAATCAAAATAGATTTTGTGGTTCTGCATTTTCCTCCTTGAAAAACAAATGAAGGGCTTGGTCTCTTCAACTAGCATCAGAATGTCCATTTTTGACAAGAGGGTTTGGCCTCTTCTTTGCCGCTGCAGAGAGCAGTTGTGTTTGCTTCTACCAAAATATGATGTGACTGCATGTAGATGATACTAGTACAACGCTGGACCTACTTGCAGAGACCTGACAGATATATTCTAAAATAATGCATGTTGCTTGTTATTGCTTTAACAAGCATTTCATTTCATGTGATATTGCTTTGCTGTGCCATGAACCATGCAAGGTCTTTGAGTCCTTTCTGAATTCTGAGCCAGCCTATCTTTCTCGTTAATTAAAGTTTTAAAGCTTCGATTATAGATCCAGGTTCCAAAACCATTAACCACATCCAGTAATAAACTTGTCCTTATTAGGCCATTATGAGCTGAAACTTTTGTCCGTTTTCACTTTCAGTATCACTAATCCTTTACTTAATGTTCAAAAATTGCACCTACTTTTAACAAGGGCTCTGGCAACAGAAGAAAGTCAAATTTCTTTCATGCTTGGCATATAATTTACAAATTCATGGATAACTGATATTTGGTTGGAATATAGATTGGATATAGGATTGGCAGTGTCATTATATTTACACCAGCAACATATAAAATATTACATTATTTTGTAAGTATAATAAAATACATAAATATATAAAAATATAAGATATATAATAGTATTTTATATATCGTTAGTATAATAATCATATTAAATAAGTATATAGAATTGTAATGATGATAATGACAATAGGAAAATGAATCAATGATGCTGAATTTGATTAGATAAAATTAGATTAAAACAAGATCCGATAATATATGTCCATTAAAGTTAATATCTTCTTGAACAAATTCCTTGTATTTCTGTCGAATGCTGATTAAATTTCAGAAAGTTGATTAATTAAATAATATTTTTTTCACATGCATGTTAAAGTTAAAAATATTTGATAAGGAGGGAAAGTAAACTAAACTTAGAGATATTTGTAGGGATTGGATAATGCATACGCAGAAAAAAAAAAAAACAAATAAAAGGAAAAGATTCTTTTAAATGAAATGGCAGGGACAGAGAGGTTTCGTTTTGGACTTTTATTTTCTGAGACTCACCACTTCCCACTAATATCTAGCACAGATATGAAGCTAAGAAACAAACTCCACATCAAAGTGTATTGCTCTTTATTCTTCACGTGTATCTGGCAATTGTGAATTTACAACGAGGGTTGCTCAACATGAAGTCACGAGGCATGAAACCTGTAATGCAATGCGATTCAGGTCCCGTGAGCCATGACATGTGTTGTGATAAAGAGTTCAATTATTACAAATTTCTTATCGTGTTCTTTGCATGATAGATGCTCCATTTACTTCCTCCCTTTCTTCATGCAATTTACCTTTCAAGTGCCTATGTCTCATACCACCACTCCTTTTATTAAACCTTTTTTCAGTAATGAGTCAATTTTGTTTATTCATCAAAAGTATAGCATGCATGCTGCGTATGATTTTAGCAGGATGTTTCAAAGTACTGACAAACAACAACAGAGATATTATAATTCACTGATAAAGGCATAAACACATAGAATTTATTTCATCCAAACTGCAAGTTGTATTTTAACAGGTAAAGTGGATTAGAATGAAAGTAAACAGTTCTAAATTTAATAAATAATAAATAATTAAAAAATAATTTTTAAATATAATTATCAAATTCTTTAATTTTCTTATTTTTATAATTTAATAAATAAAAAAACTAAAAATTTAATTTTTAAATTTGTAATTATTTACTGTCTTAATTATCTCATAAAATACTGTCATGATCCACTGTCAGAGGAGTCAATTCCAAACAGAAATTGCTGGAAAAAAATCACTCCATTTTTTTCTGAAAAAAAAATGTCTATATATCAAAAACAAAATAAAATAAAAACTACATGTCGTTTCGTGCCGCGTCACGATTTTCTTTCAGATAATGGCTATGACGACCGCTAGTTCCTGTGGCAGCTGTTTCGTACTCACTTCTGTGGATTTCCATGCAGCTCCAGAAACTTGCTCGCGCTCCTTGTAGTTCTGGTACTTTACCTCTCTTCTCTGGAATTCGATTCAGTGAGCTACAATTTAAATCGTACATTTGCAACTAACATGATGCCAATCGAGCTTAAATCATATCGAATATTTCTTTAATGTGCTCCTGATTATTTGATCTAGAGAATATATCGCTACGGTTTTCTGATTGTTGATGCTTTGCAGTTTTGATCTTTATTTGAGGAGCTAGTTGAAAATTTTGAAGTAAAGGAATAGAACCAATCCTTTAGTTTTAAATTTCAGAATAGGTTGTTACTAAATGCTTTTATGATTAACTATACGATGATCGAGCTGAAAATTTGTAGAGTGATATCAAACATTAATGTTTGCCTTTGGATAGCTCTATATACAATCCTAATAGCGTTTTGATTAATTCAGGAAATGTATTCTTTCTGGTGGGAGGTGATCTAAGCAAGTGGAAGACTTGTAGAAGATATGAGTTGGATATTAGGTTCTTTGGGAATAGATTGTTCCCTGAGAATACAAGAGGTAGTAAGAGATATTTATCAAAATGCATGAGAGCCACTATTTCCTGTTCGACTGGTATTAGGAATCAATCCAATCTACCTTCTATTGAGCAACTAAGTGATGCACGGGTTATCTATTCTGTTGCTCCAGCCATGGGCCACAGCCAGGTATCTGTTTACAGTTGCATTCTTCATTTTTTTCAATATTATAAGGAAATAGTTAATTCTGATAAGGCCTTAATATATTTATGATTCTCCAATGTTTCTAGGGCCCAATTGTAATTGCCTTGTATCAATAAAAAGCCGGTTTTCCATCTCTGTGGTTCTCTTATGATACATTCTACTATTTCAAACATAAGCTTCCTTCTTTCTAGGAATATATGATTGTGTTCTAATCTAGCATAATATATGCTTCCCTTGCCCCAAGTTTCATGTCTTACATTATTTTTCTACATTTCTGATCTGATATACGTTGGTTTAGAAGTTAAAGGTGGGAACAGGTTGTCTCCTAAGCAGCAATAGAATGATTGCATCCCCTTTTCTTCATTTACATATCTTGCCACCAAAATTTGAACTCATCTGAATATTCTGATTGTAACCTTGCTTCTAACAGGAGTCTCATCCAGAATCACATCATAGAGTTCCTGCAATTGTGAATGCTCTTGAAGAAATGAAACTCACTTCAAAGGTACCAAACTAGCAATGGACGTTGTAGTCCTGAACCTTTATCTTTGACGGCTGTATTTGTTTTGCAATTCTCCTTGAATTTGTGCCTGTGGGCTTGTGCTTACGAGTCAGCAAAAGAGGCTGCCCAATTTAGGAAAATGACTGCCTTAGGCCCCCAACTCTTGACGATAATGTAAAGCTCTGTGTATTTTTATTAGTCATATTTGTACCTCAGAAACATATTATTTAAGATAAAGTAGTATCTTATCTCCAATCAATTATTTTCATGTATAACCAGTTCCGAGGTTCTGAGGTCATTGAACTTCAAAATTTTGACCCTGCTTCTGTTGATGACATTGCTAGTGTGCATGCAAGAGCATATGTATCTGGCCTTGAGAAGGTAGGTTCATTAATTTTTTTCAGCAATTTCCTTGGATCCACTTATTCCCTTTATTTTGTAAATTGTCGCTAGCACATATGTTAGCCTCTTTAATGTTACTTTTCTTTTTGTCATGCTTTTAATTTTCTTTTTCTTAAAAAAAATGCTTGCTGTTGTATTTTTTGAGTACATCATAAGCATTGTTTTATTCTAAAGTAATCAAGGATAACCGTTTTAGAGCAGATTGTTCACTGGATATTTTGAATTTGGCAGATGTCTCACTCATGTTTATCTTAACTAGTCAGTCCTCTAGGATCCTAGTTTTCTGGTCTAAATATCTTCATCGCAGTCCCTTGGGCTTGGCACTTCCACTCTAATTGTGCTCCTTAACCATATTACCTTTTTTTATTTAATCTGACTTTACATGGAAAAGAGAATTCTCTTTCCAAAGTTTGACAGTTTCCTTCCTCCGGATGTTACAGGCTATGGTTCAAGCTTCTGAGAAGGGCCTTATTTTCATTGATGGCTCTGGACCAACATATGCTACTGCCACTGTAGGTTCTACACTCTGAAGTATCTCTGGTTTCCTAAAGCTCATAGTGATTTCTAAAAGTGACTGTATACTAGAAAATTTATGCATTACTCAGCTATGCCACATTTTTCTGGTATGAAATATTCACATGCATTGTCCTCTTTGCAACCTTATGATGATGTTAATGATGCAGACATTCCAGGAGTCATTAGTTGCAGCTGGAGCTGGATTAGCCTTGGTTGACTCAGTGGTGATGTCTCAACCCAGCATGTCCATTCCTTGATGATAATCTGTGTGTGTGTTTTGGGGAGGGGTAAGTGGGTGGTTGTGTAAATATATGCTTCTCCACATGGTATACATACTGGAAATTGGTTCATTGTGTTTTTTTTTTCTTTTCTTTTTGTTGGAAATCTAGGCATTATGTAATTTATCGTTGATCCTCAATCTCTTGATGATAATCTGTGAGTGTATTTTGGGGAGGGGTAAGTGGGTGGTTGTGTAAATATATGCTTCTCCTCGTGGTATACATACTGGAAATTGATTTATTGGGTTTTTTTTTTTTTCTTTTTGTTGGAAATCTAGGCACTATGTAATTTTTTGTTGATCCAAAAGAGCAATGCAAACCCACATTCCAGTTTAGACTATTTCAAACCCATTGTCACAGATTAATATAAGTTGATTGGTTCAAACCAAGCATAGTTTGTTTTTTTCTTCATTTTCTGATTCTGGTTTCTTGACTGGGGATTCTCCTTG
>JANHAO010025246.1:0-11403 GCA_026873985.1 Saraca asoca
CATGTAAATCACTGTCTATAAAAGGAGAATTGCCACAGAAGGCAAGGCAGTGTTTTTCAAAAAATGCTCTCTTGTTATTTTGACAATATAAACATCAATTACTATGTAAAGTAATAAACCTATGATTAGACAGAATGACAAACATGCAAGGTCCCTCCAGATTGTACAAAACAAATAGTAAAGAACACTAAAATACTACCCCATGATATACAGAAGTACAGTCACCTTATAAGAGATTAAACAAGCCTAAAATTCAAACTGCCAACTACCTGCAGGGCATAAGACTGTGATTTCTCTGACACGGGGCATACGATGGCTTGACGAGGACTGAGCCAGAAGGGCCATTTACCCTTGTAGTGCTCCAACAGTATAGCAAACATGCGCTCAACAGATCCTAGAATGGCTCTATGTATCATAACAGGTCTCTCAATTTTGGCTTCATCCTCAGCTGAGTATTCCAACTTAAAACGATCAGGTAGCTGAAAGTCAAGCTGCAAGCAAACCACATTCATTCAACTATTAACTATCGAGTTATGCTGAGTCAGTTTCATGTAATCAATCTGAAAAATGCAAACCTGCAAAGTTGCACACTGGAATTTCCTACTTAAAGCATCAGATACACTGATATCAATCTTTGGTCCATAGAAAGCACCATCACCTTCGTTTGTCTGTGAGATATTGCTCTTAAATAAGCATGAAGATACTAAAACTATAAAAGTCACAACTCCTAGAGCATGATACAATAGAACTACAGGAATAATAGGAGAGAATCTCCTTTGCCAAACATCCTCCTTTCTGGAACAGTAAACAGCAATTCATATGATTTACATATAACAATTTTTTGGGGGTTTTATCATAAACTTTGCAAAGTAGACGAGCTTCTTAATATGATACATAGTATAAAATACGTTTGAAGTTTTATTTTGAACATTGTGAAGTAGATGAGCAAGACTTCTAGAAGGAGTACAAAAGTAGATGCAATTACCTGCCAAGGCTTCCCAAACTCATCTAAAGCTTCTCTAAGAGCATTTTCAGCTTTCTCCCAAGTTTGCAAATCTCCAAGGTATTTCTCTGGCCTCTTCACCAATATATAACATATCCATAGGAAAATGAATAATTATATTGTTTTTTTTTTATAGAAAAAGAAATGAGTAATTATATTACACATCATCAAAACAAAAAATGTAGATATAAAGAGATCTCACAATTAAAATGTGAAACATTAGCAGGAGTGAATTAAGAGCACCAAAGAGCAATCACATACCGTCGAAAGCTTCAGATCATAGGAGAAACCAAATATCTTATAGGCATAATTGATGAAATCCAAGGCACCTCTCACTTCATCCTTTATCTATGAAATGGACCAAATCAACAATTCCTACTTCAGCTCATAAGTGTCGCGATTTTGTTGCATGCTTCTAAACTTTTACTCACCTGTGACTCTCTGCAGAAGATATGTGCATCATCCTGTACAACATTTGGAGGAAACACTGTCAACATTTTGTACCTCTTCAAGTATAGAAACTAAAGGCATAGGTTAAAAGGCATAAAACACTGGCTTCTGGATGTTTTATTTTCCCTAGTATGATTTACTTATATATAAGACCCATGGTGCTTAACTTCTGATGACTTGGTCAAGCTTCTGTATTCCTAAATCTGAATGTAATTTCTAACACCTATCAACGAACTTCTTGTTTGTTTAAAAAACTTGCATCTTGCTCCAACTTCATGACCTCTCACTGCTCTTTCTGCAGCAATTCAATAATATCCAAACATGAACCACAAATTCTATAGGGACAGTTTCATAATTCGTTTCTCTGAGTGCATATACACCTCAATGAAAATATTTTACTACTGAGTACAAGGGAACAAGCCTGCATCAGCATGACTTAAGCAGGTAAAAAGTGATTTTGATTTTATGTCAATGAACAAATCACATTTAATTGGCAATGAAAAAAGAATACATGAAACGGGGTCCCCCCCCCAAAAAAAAAAAAATATGAAAGACCTTCTCAACAACCTTATTCCTTTGGTAATGATGGATTGATGGGAAATATATACCTGCTGAAACCTCCTAACACGTGTCAATCCACTCAAAGCACCACTAGCCTCATTCCGATGCAAAACCCCAAAATCAGCAAAACGGAGAGGAAGTTCTGCAGAACCATAAAAAAGATGTAAGATGAGAGTGGTCTCAAAGTTGTATAAGTGATATCCAATGTAAACAATCCAAAGGAGAAAAAGTTGGTTTACAAAAGGCAACGCCATCAAGTATAAGCATTGAAAAAACAAATTCAATATTTAACAGTTTTTCCCCAACTTACATAACTGTAACCCTGTTCTAAAGGATAGCTGATTGGTTCTTGCTTAATAGGTCAGGACCATGATGACATTGTCAAGTAAATTATAATATAACTGAATTTCAGCTGCTCCAGCGGGGTGGGATTATTTGACAACCCAAACATGTCTAATTTTTTGGAATCAATACTAAACTGTGAAGCAGCCAAGCCTTGCTAGCAAATTATGAAGTTAGTTTAAGGAATAAATGTTGATGTCAGTAGCAATTACCTCTGTATGAACGAACTCTGTGTTTAAACATCAAGCAATGCCCTGGACAATTCATTGGTTTCAGTCCAAACTCTTGCTTTTCAATCTAGAATACATGAAAGAACATATTGTCCAAATTAATGCTTCTCTTGAAGAAAAGAACAGAAACCTACACTATCAGGTTATAAAATACAACATTTTACAAGCAACAACTTTCAAAGGAAAGCTAAAACATTTGTATCTACACTATCAGGATATAAAATACAACATTTTACAAGCAAAAACCTTCAAAGGAAAGCTAAAACATTTGTAGTACAAAAGGCATACACTAAGTCCACCGTTTTTACACCTTCTAAAAAGCACGCAACAATGTATTCATTCCCTGCTTAACCATCTATTGACCCCAGTCTCACATTGGCATCCTTTTATAACAAGTCATTACACAAGAATGAGTACACAGTGATAGAGTCATCCATGCATCTAGTAAGAGAGACATGCATCTAGTGCAACCCACACACAAACATAAACATATATTAGTTGATACAAGAGTGCACCTCGAAGACAAACATATTCTCCTTGTAGTTTGCAGCATGACCAGATTGTTCCCAGAGGTCCATATTATATATATTCGGAGATATAACCTGATCAATTAAGAAATTAAGTACTCTTTCCCTCAGAACATTTGTTGTCACATAAACCAAATTGTACAGTAAAAGTTGACCTCTTGGTAACCTCTGTCTCTATATTGATTTTGAATAAACTCCATTAATTTCTTGTAAATTCGTGTGCCATGCGGAAGAAAAAACCAACTTCCTGGGCTGGAATTAACAAGACACATCAGGCACAAGTTTACCAAAAGCTATAATTAGACACAAATGACAAATGAACCCATCATACCTCCACTCATGATGATAAATTAGCTCCTGTTTTACACCCAACAACCTGTGGTCATACATTTTAGCCTCCTCCAACCGATAGATATATTCCTGAACAGTAAAGAAATAGTTTCAAATAATGAAATCATAACATGAGAGTTCAGAAAATAATTAGGGTTTAGGACAACAGAAAAGATAGAGAGAATTGGAGAGAAAATATTATTGAATGAAATAAGATGGTTGAATTACATAAAAACTTAACCCTGCTCCTCTATTTTTATAGAAGCTGTACAAAAGGTAAAGTTTTAATAAAACTTAATAACTTATTAACTTATCAACACTTATGACTTATCTTTAGTATTAGTATTATAGTCTACCTAAATAACTTAATGACTTATCAATCACATACTCTATCTCTATATTCTAACAATGAGGATCAACATACATAATTTTTCATGTTGATGCCTCTTCAACTTTCTTCACAGCTTACATTATGATTTGCTAGAGGAAAAGGAAAACCACTCACTATGGTTTAGATGCCTACAAAAGTCAATTTTTTTACAATAATGAATGGCACAAGTTACTTTTTACAAATGGTTCAATCCATTGACACAGTTTTGCATGATTTACTAATAGAAAAGACTTATGAAAAGCCAATCACCTTCAAACTCTTCTGATCAGGATAAGATATCCCATAAACTCTTTGTAAACTTTCACGATCTTTGTCGCCCCTCCAATATGCTGATGAGGCCTAGAATTGCAATATAGTAGTGAAATGTTATATTATTAAACAAAACCACTTCAAACTAGTATTATGAGACAGCTCCAACACTTGCCTTCAAACATGCAAGTGCTTTTACAAAGGATGTATTAGGTATATGTGGTCCTCGGCACAAATCAACCAAGGGACCACATCTGTATACAGTGATAGTCTTATCTGCAGGCAAATCTTTGATGATTTCAACCTGCTCAAAATAGTCATAGTAAATGTGACATCAACAATTTAAAGCGAAGTAGGAATATAGCACAGAATCATACTATTAATCTATTATGTAATACAGCTAACTCCATACATATATAGAAGCAATACTTGCCTTAAATTTATTATCAGAGAACAGCTCAAGTGCCTGATCCGTTGATACTTCAATCCGTTCAAAGGGTTGTTTTTCCTGAAAGTGAACATATCATTGATCAATATACTACAGGAAAGCACTGTTTGTCACAAACAAGGAGTAATAGCATCCTGGAAATTAAACTTTGTGCATCAAGTTGCAATAATATACAGGGTCAGAGGACTTTCGAACACAAGTAACATATACTCAAGGTTTGGTGTCCATTAAGTAAACATGCAACCTATCACAGCCCATTTACGACTGGTGAGGCAATTTTGATATACTACACTCAGAAGTATCAACTGGAGATTCGGTGCACTTAATCAAACTCAAATTTCCTTTCACAATCCCAAGTCTCAACCACAAGGACAGCCAAAGATGCTATCAATGATACCAGTAAGGATAACTCTCACAGGCAAATTCCAGATTAAGATATATATGCAGAGGTAAAACTTTTGAATTATCAAGGCCTTATGACATTCCATTCCATAATTGTTTAGCTATGAATTCTCTACAACACAATGAATCAGGACGATGTCAAGTTGATGCACTTTTTTGGTGAGGCAACTTTGATATAACACATTCAGAAGCATCAATTGGACATTTGATGCACTAAATCAAACTCAACCTCCCCTTCACAAGTCTCAACCATGAGGACAACCAAAGATGCTATCAAGGATACCAGTGGATAACTCTCACAGTCAAATTTCAGATTAAAAAATATATGCAGAGGTAAAGCTTATAAATTTTCAAAGCATTTTGACATTCAATTCCATAATTGTTCAGCTATGAAGTCTCTATAACACAATGAATCAATAAGATATCAACTTGAATCAAATTCTGTACACAAGTATTGGTGATCATGGCAATAGAATTAATAGAAGCAGTGTAAAAGTAGCAAAAGTTATAGACAGATCTACTACAGATAGAAATACCGAAACAGCCTTCGATGCCCCTGATTCAATTTGCTTAAAGTGATCATCATTCAAACTCAAGTCACCATAAAATGCATCGTAGTAGAATCCCTACAAGGAAATTTACTATATGATTAGATAATATAACATATATTAAAAACTGACAAAAGATACCAAGCATAGAGTTGGAAGAAACAGCTTTATACCTCGAACCAAGCATATCACTAAATACTAGAACTAGATTCATATTGAACAACAGAGAATCTGTACATGAAAATATAGGTGCGTTACCAACATTCAAATGGCAGTTATTTTTCTTTTCTTTTCTTCATATCAATAAATGAGACACCCAATTCCAAAGGGAGTTATAAATTATAAGCAGCACATTGAATCTAATATGGGCATGTCAAATTAGGTTTTTTATGGAAGAATTAGAGAGAGCATGCACCAAATGTCAAACACGCACAATAACTATCTGTCATGAGCAAACTTATGGACGTGAAATCCAAAGGATCACTAAAAAAGGGCCAACTATATATGTCATACACCAGCTTTTTATCCAGGTGAATGATCACACATGACACAACAGCCTTAGTAGAGCATAAAGTTGCATCAACTCTAATCCATTGAGTTATGTGAGTAGAATTCTATTGAGAAAACGGAATGGTAGTTACTCTGCAACTGTAATAGTTCACTTCTGCCACTGAACAATCTTTGCATCTTTGAATGTGAATTTAAAAGAGGGACACTAAACAGCATAACAATCTCCGACTACTGCTGCCAAGTTTGCCGAGTGGTCTTAGAAGCAAGACCAAGACCACCATTAAATTAGCACACTCACTAGATCCTATTGGAAAAAAAAAAAAAAAAAACAATTCCTTTGAATTTTCAATTAGAGCACATGTAAGAATTAAATATTTAAAATCAGCCTAAAGTAATAACACATTTGCGGCACATGACAAAACCATACCAGTTAAATAGCAGAGAAACAATGTTTACGCACCTCTCCTCGAGTGGTGCAGGGCCCAATGCAGAGCTTACATCCATACTCCACCTCAAGAGCCTACACAATTAGAAAGATTTATCAGCTCATTGTCAGCCAAAGATTGATTTTCAGAGTAACCAAACGGTCCAACCACAATGTCAGTACCTGCCCAAGAATGTGAGCACTGGAATGCCAGAAAGTATCCCTTCCTTCATCATCCTCAAATTTGAAAATCTGAAGCTCACAATCACCCTCTAACGGCCTTGTCATATCCCACAGAACCCCATTGACCTTTGAGATCAAAGCATTCGCAGCCAAGTTCTTCGAAATCTCTTTGGCAATATCCAACGGCGTAGTCACCCACTTCTTCCCTTCCTTCACATTCTTATCCGGCAAAGTAATTCTAATCAATACAACAAAGAACAAAAAAAACACCCATTAACAGAAAAATGAACAAAACTTACAATGATGAGCAAATGGGGTTTGGAAAATTTGGAATGACTTACTTGATGGGATCGGCCGGGAGGGATTGGCG
This sequence comes from Saraca asoca, assembly GCA_026873985.1. Taxonomy (NCBI): domain Eukaryota; kingdom Viridiplantae; phylum Streptophyta; class Magnoliopsida; order Fabales; family Fabaceae; genus Saraca; species Saraca asoca. The sequence goes on from JANHAO010025246.1 coordinate 6,969, forward strand.
ATGAGCGAGTTGCTGAGCTTGGATGGCCTCGAAGAGTTTGATTCGCTTGGGAATGATGGTGCTGAGGTAAGCATCATCTTTGGGATGAGCAACCACCATGGCTGCAGATGCTGCTGCTACTTGAGGAGTGGCGGAAAAGGAACAGCAAAGAGCTTTATGGTGCAGAAGAGTAGCGGACAATGGAGAAGAGAGAGCGTAACGACTGAAACGGATTAGAGTGCACAGCATAGTACCAGATTGTGTTATATTGAAATTGCCGTTATAACCCTCGCCTCTAATTTAGACCTTTTTGGTTGACTCGCAACTGAGGTTCGGGGGATTTTTTTTTTTTTTCCCCTTCTTAAATTACATTGTTAAAGTATTCTCTTATTTTCCATGATTTTACTCAATTTTTGATTAAATATTTATTTTTAATTAGATATTTACTCCTATTTTATTTTAAATTTTGTTAGTAAATTGATCATATAAATAATCATTTATTAATTATTTATGGAATGAGAGATAAAATATCTATAATTTTCTTCTAAAAATAAAATAATTTTATAAATATTTTTATTTTGTCAAAAAAAAATTATTAATTAAATACAAATAAAAATTATATAGAATTTCTACATGAAATAATTGTTAAATCACATTAAAAAAGTATTGTTCATATGTGGTAATTGATAACAAAATCTGGCAAAAAAATAAAAAAAATATCTAACTAAAAATGAAAAATAAGTATAAGGATCCAACTTAAAACTTTTAAATTATGATAACTTAATTAAAAATTGAGTGAAATTATAAGAAGTAGGAGAGTAATTTAACCTTTTTTTACATTAATTTTATAGTTCTATTTCTACGAACTTTTTTTTTATGATATATTTATGGGACTTCAATCAAGTTGTAATACTGTTAAGGGATAGTTGGTTGGGGAATCTTAGGAGATTGACAATGAAATTAAAAAACCAATCTTATTACTAAATGTTTTGTTCACTTATACTAGAATTAATTATTGTTACTTAATTTTAATGAATTTCCTTATCAAAATATTTCTCTCACTTAAGATTTTAGATTATGATGTTCATCATAAACCAAAAAAAAAAAAGGAAAAAAGAAAAAAAATACTATTTTCTCTTTCTTTTTCTTACCTCGTGTAGCTTCCACCACCTCATCATACAACTACCTATAGTCATTAATCATCGCCCACTATCACATTCCACTATTGATCATCGTCTACTAATACCTTCCATCATTGAACATTGTCTATCACTACTACCATCATTGACCGCAACATACCATTACCTTCTGCCATTGATCATAGTCTAATACCATTATCACCGTTGACCACCATCCATTACCATTTATTGCTTATCGCTGTTGACTACCATCACCACCACCTTTTACTATTGATAACCGTTCACTACCTAAAATCATTAACCACCATTCATCACTGCCTTTTACTATTGATTGTCACCTACCACTATTAACTACCATCTACTATTATATCACTATTGACCACTGTCTATCCCCACCTACTGTTATTAACCATCGCCCATCACCTACCTACTATCATTATCCATCACCTACCACCACTTATCATTATTGACCACTATCCATCAGCACCTACTATCATTGGTCGTTATTTATTGTTGTTGATCACAATCCAACCAAATAACATGAAAATGGATCATAAACAATGTGATCTCATTCCTTAATTGAACTTGTTCGATCCCTTGGTGGTGGGTAAAAGTTATATTGCAAAAGCTAACTAAGTAGAATTAAGTGAATATTGCCCTTTTCTCGTTGGGGAATATATATACACCTTTGTTTTATTTAAACCTTTTTTTTTTATAAGATACACAGAGGATTGATGACCAGTAATATGAAATTGGCAAATGTTAAAAATTATTAACAGGAGTGGTAAAGATATTGAAAAGAAAAATTAAGACACAGATTTTTAAAATGGTTCGACGTGAATTGAAACCGCAATTCAAGTCTATTCCATTTGATCTTTCTTAACCAAAAGACCTCTTAAATTGAAACAAAGCTATCAGGATTGACAGGCTCCTGAATTGCCAGTCTTTACAACAAAATACACAAGAAATTAGCAAGCTTCTTGCTAATCTAGAAGAATTAAGGTTAAACTCTTCTAAACCTAAAGAAAAACACAAGATTAACATGTTCTTGCTAACCTATACAAGATTTCTAGATCCCTAGAAATCTCAAAAATAAAAAAGAAAATAATAGAAAAGGAGAGGTAATATAATACTAGTGTTTGAGATAAAGATCTCAAACTATCTAATGATAAACTGAAGTGATCATGATCTAGAAGCTTTGTAAAAATTCTTGAATTTTAGATGAGGCAAAGAGAAAATCGTGTATAGCTCTTAATTAGGAAGACTTCATATTGTAATTGTGAAGAAAAGCTATATGAAAACGTTTGTATATGAAAAGCAGTTAGGTAGTAAAAACTGTTGTAACCATCTATAACAAAATTACTAATTTTCAGTTATTGCATCGAAGTAGCATCAATTACAGTCTATTATTTACTAACTCATTGATGTGGTAATCAATGTGTAGTGTTTTATAAACAGTGTTTGCATCGATTACTGCATCGAAGTAGCTATTTTTCCTAACTTTCGGTAAACCTATTTGTTCTTCATGCATCGATGTGACTTCGATTTCTATATGAACTTTGCACAAATTCTTCAACGTATAGATGTACGTATCAATTCATGATATAAAAAATTATTTTATAAAATCTTGTTTTTTTTCAAATGATTTTTCTACCTCATCGTTTAGTTTAAAAAATATTTTGGATCAAAGATCAATTAAGTTTATTTACAAGAAATCCTATAAAAATAAATAAACAATAGATCCTAAAAACTAGTCTTGATTCTTTTGTACCAAAGTTGCATATCTTTGAAACCTGAAAACAAAAGAAAAATAAGTATTAAAATATGATAAAAATATATCAAATAAAAATGATTAAAAAATTACTTTTCAACATCAAAACTGAAAAGTGTGAATGACTTAAACTAATAAGTCTAATAGAACCAAATAAATCGAAAAGTAATAATTACCATTAGCTTTACTCTTTCTTAATTGATTTCATTATCTTTTCATTTTCATATGTTGAACCAAATATCCCTTTAGTACCAATTAAAATCATAATCATTAATATATTATGTTATGGGTATTTTCTAGAAGTATATTTTGGACTAGCCAAGGTCCCATAGCAGGCACGGCTAGTTCAGATGGAGGCCCAAATTGGAGCTCGAGGTCGCTGAGTGAAGACCTCGGATTGTCGGATGTGAGCCAAAGACATCTCGTAATGTCACAAGCAGAGAGCACAGCTCGCTGAGAAGACTTTCAATCCCTCAGTGAGAAGCTTGCTACCCTCAAAAGAACGACCAGGCAATGATGATGAAGTTGACCAGAACCACTAGCTCGCTCAACTTTTGGCTCGCTCACCAGAAACAGATACTTGTACGGAACCTAGTTAGCAATCCAAGGCACACATCTCCAACTGACAACTCAGCCTCTAAACCTTCACATCAGCTCCCCAGATGTCCGACAATGATTTGCCCAGCATTAATTACCCCGATGCCAAACATTAAATGCCTGGAGCGACAGGGATAATCATTTTGTTATTTATGAAATTACACTTGTAACCCTCTCCCTTTCTATAAATAGAAAGAAGAGGGCACTGTATAGAAGAGAGGAAGTTCATACATGCAAAAACTCTGCCAGTACTGAGAAAGACCATTGTTTACTATGAGAAAACTCTGTTGTTGTATTCATACTCTGTAAAAACAATCCCCTTAGTGGATAATCAAAGAACAACATGGATATAGAGGCTAACTTGGCTTTAGCCAAACAACGATAAACTCCTGGTGTGGTTGTTCCTTCTTCTCTTCTATCATCTTCTTTCACTATTTTCTATCATACTCAACTTGCAGTCAGGTGTAACACTGAACTCAAACTAGTTGACTGGATTTTGGTGTCAATATTTTGGCACTAGAAGGAGAGTCCCCACTACACATTCTTCATTTTTAGTCTTTGATAAGCTGTCTCAAGCGCAATGGCAAGAGGGAAAGCTACCAGGAGTGTAGAAGCTCCCACTGGCCAACCCGAAGGTCAGATGCAACAGCGGAACACAGTTGCCCTCATGGCAGGTTTTAATACAGGCATAGTCTCATTTGTTCCACACCAACCCATAACTCACAAAACTAATGAGGTTCAAACTTGGCAACAGAGCCAAGAAACACTCGACCGGTGCCAAGAAGGGCTACATAATACTATGAAAGAACTGGCTGACTGATAGGTTTGCTTGGCCTAAGGGGGCAGCAAAGAGCTATAAATTTTAAAAATTCTTCTCCCCTTTAGCTGAGCAAATCTCCCATAGATTCACCAGTTTGAGGTCTCAAAGCATCCTAGATCAAATCTAGAG
>JANHAO010025247.1:0-11430 GCA_026873985.1 Saraca asoca
ATGAAGATTTAGATGATTTATGTGTTAAATTGTATGATTCTTTAGTTAAAACTAAGAAACAATTAACCATTTCTAAGAATGAGTAGGAAATCTTGATTCATGAGGTTAAATATTTAGAAAAAGAAAATGTTGAATTAACTATCTTAGTTGAAAAGGAATGTGAACAATGTAAATGTTGTAAATCTGAGATTGAAACCTTGACAAAACCTTTACAAGGATTTTCTGATAGTAACAAAAAATTGGAGGATATGCTACAGAATCAAAGGGTTTCTTACAACAGAACTGGTCTAGGATATAGATAGCAGCATTATAAGAAATTTAAGAGATGGAACCCTGCTTATATCACTTGTTTCTATTGTAATCACAAGGGACATCACATCAGAGATTGTCCATTTAGAAATGGAACATATTTGTTAAAACCAAATGAAAGACTTGTATGGTTGCCTAAATCATCTCCTGTTAAGAAAATTTCGGTTATATCTACTAACAAAAATGGACCTAACATTCAGTGGTTACCACCAATGCTAGTATAATCTTCATATTGCAGGAATGTGAGAGACAAAGCACAAATTTAATGGTTTCTAGATAGTGGATGTTCAAGACATATGACCAGAAACAACGATAAGTTCATTTGTCTTACATCTATAAATTGAGGTAAGGTGACCTTTGGAGATAATTCTAAAGGAAAGGTTAAAGGAATTGGCAAGATTAGTAAATCATCTAACTACTGCATAGATGACATTTTGTATGTAGACAGAACATAATTTGTCAAGCATAAGCCAGTTCAATGATAAAGCGAATCAAGTTATTTTTAATTCAAATAAATGCTTAGCTGTGAATGGCAGAAGCAAACAACTTAAACTTGTAGGTCATAGAGTTAATAATGTTTACTTGTTTAATCTTGATTCAAAATTTAAACTAGACTCAGCATATTTAGTTAGTTTTGATGATGATACTTGGATTTGGCATAGAAGACTAGGACATATAAATATGGAATTAATTGAAAAATTATCTAAGAAAGCTCTAGTATCTAGTTTGCCTAAATTGAACTACATCAAAGACAAGGTATATGGTGCTTATCAGAAAGGTAAACAAGTGAAATCCTCATTTAAATCTACAAACATTGTTTCAACTTCAAAACCCCTTGATTTGCTTCATATGGACTTAATTGGTCCATCCTGAATTCGAAGCCATGGAGGCAACTCTTATGTATTCATGATTGTGGATGATTTTTCTAGATTTACATGGATTCTCTTTTTATCTCACAAAAGTGACACATTTCAAGCCTTTAAAAGACTTGCAAGTGTGATTCAAAATGAAAAAGGATGTTCCATTATCTCTATAAGAAGTGACCATGGAAAAGAATTTGAAAATAAGGACTTTATTAATTTTTGTGAAATGCATGGTAGTAGTCACAATTTTTCTGCAATCAAGACACCACAACAAAATGGTGTTGTTGAAAGGAAAAATGAATGTTTAAGTGAAATGGCAAGGACCTTGTTAAGTGACAGCACCTTTCCAAAGTCCTTTTGGGCTGATGCAGTTAATATTGCTTGCTATATAATGAATAGGATATTACTTAGAGCTATTTTAAACAAAACACCCTATGAATTATATTTTGGAAGAAAACCTAACATATCATACTTCCATGTCTTTAGTTGTAAGTGTTATATACATAACAATGACAAAGATAATCTAGATAAATTTGATCTTAAGTCTGATGGAGGAAATTTTATTGGCTATTCTTCATCTAGCAAGGCCTTTAGGGTATATAATAGAAGGACCTTGAAGATAGAAGAATTTGTATATGTTGTCTTTAATGAATTTGCTTTAAGTAATCACAAATTAAGTGTAGAGGAAGATTAGCAAGACTGGTGGACCTCTATCTCAGCTTTAGAGATTCAGTAAGGTGAATCAAAGGTATATGCTATAGAACCAAGAAACGAACAGGAATACTCTGTCACTCTAGACATTACACCACCCAACTCTCCTAAACAAAACTTGGAAATTCATGGGAAACCATCCCAAAAATCTTATCATAGGAGATGAAACTAAATGGGTAACCTATAGTAACTTGAAAATTTTTTGCAATTACTCTACCTTTGTTTCTCTAATTAAGTATAAAAACATTCAAGACGCTCTACAAGATGAGAATTGGATTTTGGCTATGCAAGAAGAATAAAACCAATTTAAAAGAAACCAAGTGTGGACACTTGTGTGCCAAAATTTGATCATTATAATGTCATAGGGACTTGCTGGGTTTTTAGAAATAAACTAGATGAGAATGGAGTGATAATAAGAAATAAAACTAAGCTAGTAGCAAAAGGTTATAACTAGGAAGAAGGAACAGATTTTGATGAATCTTTTGCACCAATAGCTAGGCTAGAAGCCATTAGAATGTTGTTGGCATTTGCTTGTATAAGAAATTTTAAACTTTACGAGATGGATGTTAAAAGTGTTTTTCTAAATAGATATATTTTAGAAGATATTTATGTACAATAGCCCCTAGGTTTTGAAGACCCCCTAAATCCAAACTATGTTTTTAAGCTTCAAAAAGCCTTATATGGTCTTAAACAAGCTCCTAGAGCCTGGTGTGATAGATTTAGTAAGTTTTTAATCTAGAAAGGCTTTAAAAAATGAAATGTTGATACGACACTTTTTATATTAGAAAAGAGTAAAGATATACTGCTTGTACAAATCTATATAGATGACATTGTCTTTGGCTCTACAAATGACCAATTGTGCAAAAAATTTTCTATGTTAATGCAAAATGAATTTAAGATGTCCATGATAGGGGAGTTGACCTTTGTCCTTAGTCAGCTAAAGGTATATTCTTATGCCAAACTAAATATACTCTTGAAATATTAAAGAAATTTTCATTTTGATAACTATAAACATATAGGCATACCTAGGAGTCCATTTTTAAAATTAGATCATGAATTGAATGGTAAAAGTGTAGATCCTACTCTGTTTAGAGGTATGATAGGTAGTCTGCTATACTTAATTGCAAGTAGGGCTGATATTATGTTAAGCGTTTGTGTCTTTGCAAGATATCAAACTAACCTAAAGGAGTCACACCTTTCAGCAATTAAAAGGATCTTCAGATACCTTGTAGGAATCAAACATTTAGGACTTTGGTATCTTAGGTCTGATACTTGCTGTCTATTAGGATATTTTGATGCAGACTATGCAGGGAGAAATAGGAAGAGTACTAGTAGGGCATGTCAATTCATTAGCCATTCATTGATCTCTTGGTCATGTAAAAAACAAAATTGTGTTGCATTATCCACTGTTGAGGTAGAGTACATAGTAGATGGAAGTTGTTGTGCCCATATTCTTTGGATCAAACAATAGCTTTCAGACTATGGAATAAAATTTGAGAAAATACTAATACTTTGTGACAACACAAGTGCCATAAATATTACCAAAAATTCTGTAATGCACTAAAAAACTAAGCATATTTAAATTAGACACCATTTCTTAAGAGATCATATTCAAAAAAGAGACATTTCAATTGACTTTGTTCAAACAGATTTTCAGTTAGTTGATATTTTTACAAAGCCTTTAAAGAGATTTATGTTTATCAGAAGAGAAATTGAAATGATGAACCCTGAAGAAAGTGATCTTAATTAGTTAATTTTCTATTGTTTTATATTGTCCGCTGTATGCTTTTTAATTCTTATAGTTTTTGATCTTTTTGATTTGTTATGTTTTGATTTTTAAATGTAAAATCTAACTTAGGCATTAGAGTTTCTCAAGTTTGTTTTACAGGTATATATTTTAAAGATTTGAGGTACAAATTATTATAAACTTAGTACTTATATCAATTTGACAGCAAATTCTGGTTTCACTTTATATAAAAACTAATTTCTGGACCCTGAATTGAATTCCAAATTGATTCATATTTTTTCTAGGATTTATTTGAGTTTTTGAATCAATTTACTAATCAATTTATAGCTCAAAAATTTGCATTACAAATCGATTCTAGAACCAATTCATAGGATTTCAAAATGTTTTTGTTTCATTTGAAATTTTTGATATTTTCTATTTTATCTATATGAATCGATTTTGTCATTAATTCATGACATGATTCTATCAATCATATTGATTTTAAAGTTGCTATTCCAAATCAATATGCATTCTTACTCTATTTTTACATCCTAACTCATTTCCAAAGTTTGTTATTAAATGAACTAGTAATCAACTCAGGGGGAGCTATGATTTTTTTTTTCTACTTCTTACACTTTGATTTTATATACTTTGATCTAAATTCTGATTACACTCACTTTTTACTTATTAGGCATGATTTCTTTTTGATGTACCAAAAGAGGGAGAAAAAGCTAAAGCTTGTTTTCTAGATGAACATAATAATTCTCCTACTATTTTTTTGATAAACCTTGAACCTTATCTAAAATTGTTTGTCACGATCAAAAAGGGGGAGATTGTTAGCCCAGGTTACCCTAACTACACTTTTTTCCTTGGTTTTAATGCTAAAAAATGATTTTAGTTTATATTACTATTTGACAACATACATTAGTGTTTTGATCTATTTTGTAGGTTTAAAGTAAGTGATTCAAGAGATTTAAAATTAGGTCTAGCTATTATTTTATTTTTATAGGATCTTTTGTAAGTGAATTCAAATGAGATTTAATTCAATCAAATATTTTCATACTGAGGTAGATACAAATTACATGAAGAAAAGCTAAAATCAAATATTTTTTCAAACAAAGCTTTTAAATGATTTTTTCACAAGCACAGATTTTGTAAAATTGTTTTGCACCTTGTGAAACGATTCCTTGGAGAACTTGTGAAAAAGCATACTAGAATTAATTCATCAATCGATTTGTGAAGAAAAATTTTGAATTTTTTTTACCAAAGATTAGGAATTTGACTTGAATCGATTTAGTAATCAATTCAAAACCTGATTTCAAAAAGCTATAATTCGATTATCAAACTGATTCATTAGTTGTAACTACATTAGTTGTAACCACTTTGAATCGATTCATAAATTAAAAGTTAGTTATTCTGTTACAGTCTATTATAGCAGTTATAAAACTTCTAACCACCTTCAATTTTTAAACAGATTTCATATCTTTCTCTCTTCTTAAAGTGTGAAAAACACAGAGCAATAAGAGCTAAATTAGATTTCTTTCTACCTCACAAGATTTCTAAACCAAATCAAGAGTTTTTGAATCAAACTTTTGTAAAATTCACATTAGCTATTTGAGAAATTTTCTCTCAAACTTTATAGTGTTGTATTTCTTACTTTACCTTAATCTTTTTCATCTTTATTTTTTTGTTGAGATTTCTAGGTTGATAGGAATCTTGTTTAAGTTAGCAAGAGGTTGTTTTAATTCTTGTGGCTGTTTTAGATTAGCAAGAAATCTATTGTAATTTTTATGTTTTAAATTGGCATTTTAAGAGCCTGTTTTAATCTTGATAGCTCTGTAATAAAAGTGGTCTTCTGGTTGAGGAATGATCCAGTGGAGTAGACTTGAATTGCAGTTTCAATTGAAGTTGAACCACTTTAAAAATTTGTGTCTTCAATCTCTATCTTTTTGCTCCTATATTTAAATTCTTGCCACACAATTTATCTTACTATGCAATTGTCAATTCTACATTCTACATATTTACTTATTAATTTTATGTTGTGCCTCTTGATATAAAGAAATAAATCACATTCTTGTTAAATTCAAAGAAGAATTCATAATATTTAAAGGTGTATTTAAATTTCCCTAAAGGAATAAGGATAAGATCCAATTTTATCACATCCTTATCTGGGACCCTCAATATGTTTTGATGATGATTGGGATAATTTGTTTATGCAAAGTATGAGTTTTGATTGGTTTTACATCAGTTGCTCTTTGCTATGCAAAACTTAGCATTATGTTCATGCAAGTCTTTTCCAAATTGGTTTTATTATGATTTCTCATTATTTTGGTTAATTAATATCGAATGATGCCATGTTGTAACACTCCCTAGGGTTAACTTGACTAGATTTGAACATGGGTTCGGTAGGGTAGTTAGTTGACCATGCATGATCCCCATCGGTGGATCAGTCGGTCGATCGATTCTTAAAAAGCAGTTAATTGGTTAGTGTCAAGTTAGATAAAACCTAATGCACAAAATTCAAGGTCACATAATCCTAGTGTAGTTAGATGTTGGCCAGAGTGAAACACTATTGGGAAGAAGCCCCAAAGCAATCGATGATCCAAAAAAATGAATCTAAGGTAAAATTGACTAAACCAATTACATTTCTAACTTCCTTTAGTTTCATATAAGTGCTTTATATTGAATTTAATTGATTAAGTTGTCCTTATAAGAGTTTTTGTCACTTTGCTTCTAGACCTAGGCTAAAGGCTAGATGTAATACTAGAAATAGGCTTATGCATTGCATGATTTGGAGAATCTATATGATCAAGTGAGTGGGATTCTACCTTTCTAGCTCCCTTTTTCATATGAAAATCTATATTGTCAAAACTCCCCAAATGTATTTTAATTGTTAGGAATTGGGAATGTGGTTAGAAATTAACCTATTAGAATTAGGCTTTTAATGAATGAACTTCCTATATTGTTCTTGAATGTTATATTGGATGCTCCATGCATCTCAGATGATAATGTAAATCTTCATGAATCGTTGCTGAATGAAATATTTTGATGACCAATTGGTCATGATTTCCGTTGTGGATCTAGGCATATGAGTGTTTTGAATGAATAACGTTTGGGTAAGTTGCATGAGAGCTGCAGGCACCCAATCGCATGAGAGCTACAGGCATTTGATCGCATGAGAGCTGCGAGCATTTGGTCATATAGGAGTTGTAAGCATTTGGTCACATGAGAGCTACGTCTTGTAGATCATGCCATAGCAATCTTGTTACTCAGTGAAGTAGCAATCTCGTTGCTCAGCTTCATAGCAATCTCATTGCTTAGTGGGCGGTATGAATTTGATTTTGCCAACAATTTCATTGCTCAGTGGACTAGCAATCTTGTTGCTCAGTCTCACAGCAATCTCATTGCTCAGTAAAGCAATAATCTTGTTGTTTAGTTCCACAACAATCTTATTGCTCAACGAGATAGCAATCTCTTTGCTCAGCTTCACAATAATCTCATTGCTCAATCCCATAGCAATCTTGTTGCTTATGCAGGTAATCAAGTTTATTTTAGTGCCTCTGTGCCTCAGCTGATTAGTTGGTAATGATATCGAATCTGACTTTATTCACATAAAAGCACTCTTTTCTAAATAAATTTGACGGAGACCATTAAATAGAGAAATTGAGACACTTTCATTAGCTTCTGAATAATATTACAAAATCAAAATATAGTTCTAACCGAGGGTCTTTGCTCTTGATTAGGGCCTCACTAGGGGTGCCCAGCCCGTGACTCTGGTGTTTTCACCACATAATCTTGCAAGTGGCCTCTTTTGATAAGGTCTTCAATGGCATCTCTAAGCGCCCAACATTTCGAGGTAGTGTGCTCGAACTCGTTGTGATAAATGTAGAATTTGCCTATATCTCTAAACTTGCTGGGGGCCCTTAAGGGCCTTGGCTTCCTAAAATCTTCCCTGTGCCTCTCTATGGCAAAAATCCTATCTTGGGTGTCAGATAAGACATTATAACTTTCATGGCAACCTTGATGTTGAGGTCGCTGAGGCTTTGCCTTCTTTGCTAGCTGGGAATTAGGGTCAACCTTCTGATTTCCTTACTGTCGCAATCGTAGCTTCTTTCTTTAACCCTGCTGGCCTGCTTGGGGTTCCTTGAGCCAAAAGTTTCTTCCCATCTAATTTGCTTAGGAGCTCCCTCATAGAATTCAGTGAGATCTCATACCAGGGACTTGTATAAGCTTTTATATAGTTTTCCATCTTTGTGAAGCCTTGTTGAGATCACTGTTAAGATATTCTCCTCTGAGGGATTTTCTATAGAATTGCCCCTTGCCTAAATCTGGCTATGTAATCCTCCAACGATTCGTTCTTTTGCTAAAAGATTATTGTGAGGTGGTAAAGTGGAGTGAGTTGCTTCTTTAACGCTCGGTACTCATTATGGAATTTCCTTTGGCATTCTTCCCAGCCATTGACACTGCGAGCTGGGAGACTTCTGAACCATGCTTGAGGTATGCTCCCCAATGTAGCTAGAAGATATGACATTTGATCAGAGGATCAGTTATCGGGAAATCCATCTAGACATTGAACACATCCAGATGGTTGCACGGATCGTTGTTCCTATTGTAGAGAGGAATCGTGGGAACTTTAAGCTTGTGTGGGAGGGGTTACATCTCGATTTCTATGGAGAATGGTGAGCTCTCCTCATTGAGAGCTTGCTCATTTTGAGCTCAGGGGCATTCATCTAACTTTTTCAGCCTTCGAAGCACTTCTTTCATTAATGGGTCTTGCATTTTGGATTGTAGGCTGGAGGATTGTTAGCCTTTCTTTCCTTCTTGGTTGTGGGAGTGTGATTTGGTTGGCCTTATTTGAGCTCTCAGCTCGTTGCGAGCCCCCATATAGCAACCATCATGATTCTCGAGAGCCTCTTTTTGGGCTTCTTCGCATAGTCACTAGAGCTACGTTATGATTTCTTCTTGCATTTGTATACCCTGAGCTTGTGCTTGTGCTAGCATTTTGATAGCTTTAGCTAACTCTCTTATCATGTTCTCAAGTGTTGGCTGGGGTTGGTAAGGCCTCCTTGGTTCTAGGGGTAGTAGTAGGTTGTCGATGAGTTTCGACAGTAGGAGTGTCCATGGCTAGACAATTGGAGTGTTTGAACTCCTGGTGACTCTTCTCTCACCATTGTAGCTGAACAGAAGAAAAAATTAGAAAGTAAATGGGCCCTTCCTCTAACACCAAAATGTTGATTGTGAAATTTGGTTCTACCAAATTCCAGTCAACTAGAGATCAATTATTAAATCCCAAGCTACTTTCTAGTTGGATAGAATGAGGAATACAGAAGGTGCAGAGGAAGAATAGCAATGGCAAGTGGTATTTTTAGCATGGTTTGGCTAAAGCCAGGCAGTACTGGTCCCTACATCTATGGTAACTTTATTGATCTAAAGAAATTTTTATAGAGTTTCAGTAATGGCTCCATCTATAGAGAGCTCCTTCCTCTTATTTATAAAGGAGAAGAGGTTATAAATGTAATTTTACAAGTTGTAAAATTATTACATCAAGCAAAAAAATGTACAAGATAATATGATCTCCTGCAATTCAACTCTTACAGATTACTTTCTACGGGTGGGCCCTCTCTATCCTTTGGGTTTGAGAATTGATGTAAGCTTGTCTGGTGCTCCATCTCATTGAGCTTCTTAATAAGGCAATGTGCCGTATTCTCGCAAGCCGTTTCTGGCTCAGGGTCGTTGCTGGCCTTCAGCCAGCAAGGACGTGCTCACATATAGCGAAGCGAGCTTGCGCAAGATCAATTGTTGAGTATGCGAGCCGAGACTTAGCGTCCTCAACTTCAATAAGCTGGACTCCTTTGCTCGGACTTAGCTTCTACTGAGGTTCTGCTACCTATTTCATGATACTGAATTTTACTTATAACATTACCATCCTATGATTTTTATTGAAATGAATATTATTTTTACAAAAGTGTATATGTTTATTCTTTTATTAAAAAAGAGAATTTTTTCCAAGCAAAATATTTCTAAAATTTTAATCTCATTTCATCATCTAGGAGACATTACAAAGGATAGTCATAGAGAAAATGTTTGCAAAGTAGACATGGATAGTCATGGATTCGTTAAGAATGTATAGTATATGATGAAAGGATAAAAATGCTAAGAGATGTATGATGAGTGGATGTATGTTTTTGAACTAGAAAGGGATATTGGTGGACCTACATGCATTAGGGGATGTATGTGGTCACCTATACAATAGGGGGTTATAGGATAGATGGTCACGTATGTGACGGGGGCTCATAGGATTGGTGCATTAAGGCACAAAAGTTATGAAAGGTACTATAAGAGAAATTAAAGGATACGACATGAAAGGACACAAAAACATTGCTCCCTTAGTATTCCCTATTGTCAGTATAATTATGAAAAATGAACTTTACATGGTCATTAGATGACTTAGAAAAGTAAGTATAATGATTTTAAATTATGTTATGTTATGTTTATGATTTGATAAAATAAAAAGCAATGATAAGGATACATATTGAGCAAAAAAGATTAGATATGAAAGTTTTGGAGATGATTATGATTACATTTTTTAAAAACCACATAAAAATAAGGTTTCCATGATATATATGTTTATGCTTATATTTACTTGTATGATCAAAAGGATTTTTAACAAAAAGTTGGGTTTGCATTTTGCTCACTAGGTAGTTGTACTCATCTAATTCATTAACATTTTTCGGGTTAATGAGTTTTATGGGAATTATCCCAATTAAGAGATACTTCTAGTTATTGCATGTGATTGAAATTAGATACAAGGTTCTCTTAATTTACTTTTAGTGGTTAGTGTTTGTTTAGCCAAACATTGGACTCTTTGTTGGTGTATGCCCTAGAAGCCAATCATAAGATGTTGTTTTTGCATACATTGTATCACATTTTAAAGGCAATTCAATTATTATATTTTGTTATATCTACGTAATATAAATAAATATAATAATTATCCCTAGTCGAGTATTGTTGTAAATTGGGATAGCCATAATGCAGCAAGACTAGTATGTATGATGACTGAAGACCAAAAGTCATGGATATGAGATATCAAGTCATTACATGGGTACATGTTAGAGAATGAAATGTACTAGATTGACCCACTATAAGAATGCTACGTGGATGGTTATGTGTCATAAGCAATTCTTGTAGTGACCATAATGTATGCAGTTCTTGGACCTGAAATCACCATAGTTCCCCTACATGAGGAGTCATTTACTTTGACGTTGTCTAATGTTACCTTTAATAGGGTGGCCTAAAAGGCAGTGGTTAGGTATATCACAAATTATGCACAGGGATGTGGGTGATCTAGATAGGATTTTGTCCCTCCTACTTAGGAGGAATAATATCCATGGGCCCCTTGATTGAGTGGGACTAAGAAATGCATAGTTGTGCTTAAATGGTTTAATATGTGATATTAATTCATTTGTTTTCAATTAGTCACTTAGGGATCAAGAAATATAGATTGAATTATTAAGAGGATAACACATTCCATGCCTCGAGTTCAATCTAGATATTCAAACAAAAGGGACTAAGATACATGGAATATTGGTCACTGTTTAGGTATGTCGAATTATAGACATTCTTATTGCTTAGGTGGCAGTGATGTATTGCTAGATACCGCTCACTATCTATGATGCTAAAATTAAATTAATTTTGGTATCATTGCCAATGTAATAAAAACCTACAGGGTCACACACAAAGAGTAAGACAAAATTGAAATTAATGTAATATAATTAGGATTCTTAATTGGATTAAGAGATCCTTGGAATATAGCCCAGTATA
>JANHAO010025248.1:0-11399 GCA_026873985.1 Saraca asoca
TATAACATACTAAAATATAGAGTTAGTTCAAGATTACTTTTTCTAATTATTTTTTAACATTCAAAACTAGTGCTAATGATATAGCACAGGATATAGGTCAGGTCAACAACACCAATAGTGATCCACAAGAGCCAAGTTGATTCAAAGTTTTAACAAAGTTCACATAACTTGTAGAATGGAAAATTCAACCACTTAGCTTAAGAAGCACTATCTCTTCAAGGAATCAATATTCACTAGGAAAGGGTTGAGTGTTTAAATGCAAAAATGAGATAAGTGAAGTCACAAAGGAAAAGTTGGTGCACAACAGATGCGCGAGGGCTGAAACTTTTGTGTATTTCTATTTGGCCTCTCTCCTATTTAAATAGAGGAGTTTGGAGCACAAGGGTGAGGAGGCTTAATGAATGATACACAAGTTAAGGCTACCCTTTGCTTGTGCCATCCATTCAAGGTGGATGGCAATGCAACCCTTTAGGCCTAAGGAGTCGACACTCTTTAGCCTAATACTCCCTCTTTTGTGTTCAACAAACCTAAACACTTTCTTATGAGTCCTTACTCATAAACTCTCTTTTTGGAATCATCCTTTAATTATTTTAATTAACTTAGAACAATTTCTAAGTGAGAAATTATTCCTTTATTCTAGATCTCCTCCGATCATGATATAAATATTCTTTAATATTTAAATATCAACTACGAAAATTTACTATTATTTAAAAATTATAATTTCTCTTAGAATTATTAAATTTTTTATTAATTAACACTTTTAATCACATTATAATACTTAAATAATCATTTCAAATTTTGCAAGATCCTCACCAAATTCAACTCTTGAATTCATAATTCTAGGTTTCTTTTGACTTTGGATCAAAGTGATTCTATTGTGTATGGCCAATTCGATTTCCATGCAGGTTGACAATGAATTTGTTTATTAGCTTTTACAAGCTCAATTGAATTGAAATTCCTTTTAATTCAAACACAATTTCTTCAAATTGTTTAAACAAATTCATAGGTCATAGTTGACTTCTAGCAAAGCATCATAAGCACCCAAATGCCAAAAATAGATTTATTTAGAAATAAAATTTTTCATGAAAAGGTGTTACTGTGTAATTCAATCCCTTCATTTCTTGATATTCAAAATTGGACTTAGGGTATGGTTCAAGTGTCAACTATAAATGTTCAATCTAGGGTGTATGTTTGACCATATAGTATCTTACAATCATTTATACATAAAACTACTTTTATGTATCATTAATTGATTACACATAAAACTCCTTTTATGTATCAATCAATGCATAAGCCTATGAACATCTTTAGAATATCTTTCCTGTGTTACCAAAGAGGATAAATTCCTTCTTGATTAATCACTACTTTCATGTACTTCATGGTATACCCAAAATTATTCATATCAACTATTTCAAAAGTGTAAGCCTAGAATAAAATCAAAGTGCACGACTTCATAGATAAGATACTATGTTGATTTCAAGTCTAAGAATCATTTATACCACCTTTTATATGAGAAGTCCATTGACACATGGAAACAATCCATATGGTTTCTCAAGGTGGGTTGATCCTATCATATGTTATCTAACATATACACATATGTTTGTCTAGATATCTTCATACCAAACAGTGTATGAGATCACTACATTTTTTCAAAGAATGTGACATAACATATGATGGTTTACTCATGAATAATTAATATCTTATTTTCTCAATTATTCCATAATCAAAGATATTTAGAAATTATAACTATATGTACAAATTATCTCATAATCACAATCTCCTTTGTAATTTATTTATACACAATTATAACTTGAAGGACTTTATTGAAGATAGTATATATATATATATATCAAGCATATATATTTAAGACTAAATTGATAAAAAGCTTAAAACATAGAGTTTCATTAAATATGTTCAGATATGTAGCATCCATGCCATTACAACAATTGTCTCTAGGGAATCCTATACTAACAATCTCCCATTTAACATAGAGTCAATCATCCTTATATTTAATCTTGATTCTTTATAAATGACAATCAAGCTTCTGCTAGGATAGAGCCTTAGAAAAGGGATAAGCTACATTGTCAAGTGTGAGAATCTGTTCTATTCTTATTTCATTGATCTCTATGATCTCTTTGATTAAATGGTAATGCCTTAAGACATGCTTGGGTCTTTAATGAGACCTCAATTCCTTAGCTTGTGCTATGGTTCTATTGTTATTATAATAGGTTTCTATTTGATTAACAATGTCAGGAATCACCCCTAGTTTGATGAACTTCTTTATCCAAATAGTTTCTTTTGCTACTTTAGAAGCAGCAATGTACTCAAATTTGATTGTAGAATCTATTATGGTATCTAGCTTGGAACTCTTCTAGTATACCACACCTTCATTAAGAGTGAACACAAAACCTGACTATAATTTTTAATCATTTTGATTCAAATGAAAGCTTGCATATGTGAAACCTTTAATTCTTAAATTAAGGTCTCCTTCATATATCAAGAATACATCCTTCATTCTTCTCAAGTACTTAAGAATGGCATTGATTGCACTCTAGTGCTTTTTACCTAGATTTGCCTAATATCTACTAGTTATACTTAGTGCATATGAGACATCTGGCTACATACATAGCATATGATACATGATTGATCCTACTGCAGATGCATAGGAAATCTCATTCATGCTTTTCTATTCATCTTCCATCTTAGGACACTCTTTCCTAGACAAATGAACACCATGAGAGATGGGTAAGAACCTTTTCTTAGACCCGTCCATGCTAAACCTCTCTAGCATTTTGTCTATGTATATGGATTAGGAAAGGTCAAGCAATCTTTTAGATTTATCTCTGTAGATCTTTATACCTAGAATGAAGCTTGTTTCTCCTAAGTCCTTAATGGATAATGTCTTGGATAATCATCACTTACAAATTGTAACATAGGAATGTTATTTCCTATGAGTAGTATATCATCTACATAGAACAATATGAACATAACCACACTACCACTAACCTTCTTGTATAGACATGGTTCATTAACATTCTTGATGAAGTCAACTGATTTGACTAATTCATTGAAACAGATGTTCTAACTCCGTGAAGCTTGCTTTGGTCCATAAATGGACTTCTTTAGCTTGCATGCCTTGTAAGGTTCAATCTCAGACATAAAACCCTTAGGCTATATCATATACACACCCCCTTTCTAGTTTCCGTTAAGGAAAACTATTTTGAAATCCATTTGTCAAATCTCATAATCATGGTATATAGCTATTGCAAGTAAAATCCAAATAGAATTCAACATGGAAATTGGCAAAAAGCTTTCCTCATAGTCAACTCCTTAAACTTGTCTATAACCTTTTGCCATAACCTAGCCTTGTTAGTTTGTATCTTTCCATTTGCATCGATCTTTCTCTTAAAAAGCCACTTGCACTTGATGGGTTTTATTCCTTCAAGTATAGTGATCAAGTCCCATACTTGATTATCATGCATTTAATCTGTTTCAGATTTCATGGACTCATACCACTTCAAGGAATTAATATCTGATATTTCTTCCTAGTAACTAATAGAATCATTGTCATTCTCCTATGTAAGGAGAGAACTATATCTTTCAAGTTCATGGTGTTCACCACTAGATCTCTAGATGTGTATTTTAATCTTGATTACTTATCTCACACCTTGAGATACTTGATCAGGCTCATCCTCAATCGTCTAATTAATGTCATTTTATAGCACTTGAACTATTTCAAGTTCTATTTTAGTCCCACCAACCTTTTTAAGGATAAACTTAATTTCCAAGAAGGTTGCATTTGTTGAGACAAACACCTTTTGCTTAATAGGATGGTAAAAAAAAATAACCCTTTGTATTCTTAGGGTATCCCATAAATAAACATCTATCATTCTTAGATTCCAACTTGTCTATGATGATCAGCTTCACATAAGTAAAACATTCCTAAATCTTCACCTATGAAAGACTTAATTTCCTCTTGATTCATAACTCATATGGTGTCTTATCAATAGACTTTAAAGGGACATAATTAAGGATATATGCAGTAGTTGCCAAATTATAGGCTCAGAAAGAGATAGGTAAAGTTGCAAAGCTCAACATGGAATGTACCATGTCAAGCAAGGTACGGTTTCTTCCTTTTGAAACATCATTCATGTATGGTGTTGCAAGTGGAGTCCATTGTGAGAGAATCCTAAATTGTTTTAAGTAATCCATGAATTCCTTGCTTAAGTATTCTCCACCTCGATCTGATCTAAGTATCTTGATACTTTCTCCAATTTGTTTCTCTATTTTAGATTTGAACTCTTTGAACTTTCAAAGGATTTGGATTTATATTTCATCAAATATACATATTCATACATAGAATAATCAATAAAATTGATGAAGTACGAAAATCCTCCTCTAGCTAAAGTAGTCATTAGACCACATATATCAATATGTATCAACTCTAGAACTTCTTTGACATGCTCGCCCTTCCAGTGAAGGGTTTCTTAGTCATTTTCCTAATGAAACACGATTCACAAGTTTCATATGATTCACAATTGAATGGATCCAAATATCCATTTTTATGTAACTTTGTGATTCTAGTTTTATTAATATGACCATGTCTATAATGCCAAAGATAGGGAAACTTTATGGATTCATTGAACTTTGGTTTCCTATTTGTGATTACTAAGATTTCTTGTCTTAGTTATGGAACATACAATCCATTAACTAATTTTCCATTACCATAAGACATGTCACCATGTGAAAACGAATAACTTTTATTCTTAAAGGTAAAGCAAATCTCTATTGGTCCAAACAAGAAATGGAAATAATATTCTTAGAAATTGTAAGAACATAATAACAATTATTAAGTTTTAGAATCAGACCCATAGGAAATTCTAAAAGGTATGTTTCTACGCTAATAGCCACAACTTTTGCTCCATTCCCAATGCATAGGTCCACTTCACCTTTCTACAACATTCTACTATTTCTTAGTCTCTGTACATCACTACAAATGTGTAAGGCACAATTAGCATCTAATACCCTAGAATCAGTAGAATAATAAGAAAAGTTTATCTCAATCATAAGAATACTTGAAGAAGAAGCTTCTCCAAGCTTCTTTTGCTACATAGTCTTGAGATAAGCTTTACAATTTTAATTCCAATGGTATTCTATATCGCAATGGTAATATGTGCCTTTGGGAGATCTTTCTTTCTTCTTTTATACAACTCCTTTAGGTTTTTCAACCCCAACCTTAGCCTTAAAACTCCTCTTAGACTTCTTTTTCTTTTTCTTCTTGGGTTTAAAAGAAGTACTATCCATCAATATAAGTTGTTCTTTCTTAAAAATTGTTTAAACAATTTTAAGTATGTTGAGAACTCTACTAGAAAGGCCTCTATCTTATTTATGAAGAAATTTATGACAAACTACCCAAATGGCTTAGGAAGGAAACATAATATGATGTTTATAGCATGATCATTGTCGATTACATGGTCAAGTGAGCTCAATCTCTCTATTATCTTGATCATCTTTAGTACATAAGTCATAATAGATGATCCCTTAGCCATCTTACAGTTGAACAATTCCTAAGATACCTAGTATCTCTCAATATAAGCATGCTTTTTATATAATTTTGATAAATGCAAAATAATCTCAAATGTGCCATATTTTTATGTTGCTTCTAAAGCTCAAGAGACATCAAAATGAGCATCACCTATGCTACTAATTTAGAGTCTTCCTCATGTTTCAGTTAAGCATCAAAATCAAAACTTTCGTACTCAGTTGAACCTTCAAATGAAGGTATAGGATGGTCTTTCTCAATGCTGTAAGCTATATTTTCATGCTTGAGAACAATCTTTAAGTTTCATAATCAGTCCAAATAATTTAGACAGATAAGCTTATTATTAGTCAAAATAGTTGTTAAAGAGACGTTATTCATCATTTTAAATAACCTTCAGTAAGAATAGAGTAGATTAATATCTAAGCATAAAATTCATTTTATATGGGCTTTAATGAAATGAACTCCCACTATTTTCTTCAATTCTAATAATCCTTTATCTTGAATTGATTTTCACATTGGATGACAATCGTAATAGGTTAGGATCCCGGTTTAATTTACTTGAACTTGATAAAGGCCAAGGAATACAAATAAATTAAACTAAGTAGATAACTCCTTGTCAACTACATCTCCATGTAACACCTAATCATTAGGCTGAAAACTCTTTGTTATTTTTTATCCATCGCATCACACATTGTTAACAACTCTTTGTTTATAATGTTCAAAGTGAAATCTAATTATGCCTAAACATTGTATAGTCAATAAATAAAGGTCATTCCAAACCATACATGTTTGTTAAGTTGAAACCATCAATCAAGAATATTTAATTAATCTGAGACTTAACTATTAAAGGTCCCACGCACTAGTCTACATCATACATACATCCCATTTATAAAATACATATCAATCCTATGCATACATATGTTTACTAGTCTTTGTCATGCATATATCATCATTTATATTATACATATAAATTACATACACATATTATATAGATCGGATGATTATGGACTAACTTAAATTATTTCCTTAATCCATAAAAGAGAAGAATCTCCATGACTTGTGCCTCTTGCCACATTTTATACTTGTGAGCCTCCTTTTCCTTCAAAAAGAAACAAAATTCCCTAATTTCTATCCTATTTAACTAATTACATCTTATGTAATAAACTTTGAGTTACATTCAAGGAAAGTGAGATGGGAAGAGAATTTTACATTTAGAAGTCGGGAGAAAGGCAGGACATGCAGGCCCTATCTAATACAAATTCCCAAACATAGAATATACACTATTTATATAAAACCTTTGATCCACTATCATCCTTTCAAGCATTCAAGAATATATGAGGCACATAAGACAAAAAATCACAGAACATTTACTATTTGATTTAAATTATGGTCATACATGTTTCAAGTTAATTAATTAACAATTAATTTTAAATAAGTTGATTAATTTGATTCTAGCATCAAACATCACAATTAATCTATTATGGTAACTAATCATCATTAGTTCCAAAAGCAATCAATTAGTCAATTTCATGTCACTTTTCAAAACTTTGGAACCAAGTAAATAATTAAAAGAAAGTTTCCAAATTTATTTCCAATCAATTAGTATTGATTATCAAAATAAAAGAAAAGTTTCAAAAATTATTTTAATTAATTTGCAATCATATTCAAATTAATTTTAAAGTTAAGAAAAGTTTCCATAATCACATGAACATAATTTAGGCAAGTTTTTCAAAATTGGTCAAGATTATAATTAATTTCTTAAATTGTATTTGTGTGAATAAATCATTAGGTTGATTGATTGTCATCACAATCAATCATGGTGGCCGAAACCACCATCCATGATGACCAAAAAAACTAACCGGTCATGCCAACAATGTTTTAGCTAGCTTGCTATCCTCTATGCGCAACTTCTAGCCAACAAGTTTTTGCTGCCATGGACGGCCGACAAGCTTGTCATTTGGCCAACAAGCTGCCATAGTAACCAGTTAACTCTCTCTGATGTATTTTTCATTCAAAGTATAGATCCAACCATATTGGTTTGTGGAAAAAACATTTCTACAGAAAAAATTTGAACCTTAAATAAAAACTTTTATCTTATGGAATCAAGTTACAATGTATATATAATCTCTATTATTACCAGAACAATCAAATCTTTAATCATGAATTAATAGAGCACAACGTGGGCTTTGATACCACTTTTAGGATAAAATCGATCTAAGTATATCATATATGCCAATTATTAACATCAAGAATGTGCAGCTAAAATTTAAAATTTTTTCTCCAAAACTCAAATCATGTTATTTGTATAATAATTCAAAAGCAAGGCAAATTTAAAATAATGATTTATATTATACCTTTATGTGAGTTGTCTTGGAATCCTCAATCTCCAAAGTTGAGTTTAATCTTCAAGCAATTCCACAAACATGCTCCATAATCCATTCTTTCAAATTGTATCCAAACAATGCTTTAGATTTGATCTCTAACACTAATGATAATTCACAAGACCCAAGTTAATTCAAAGCTTCTACAAAGTTCATGTAACTTGTAGAATGGGAAATTCAACTAGTCAGTTTAAAAGGTGCTAGCTCTCCAAGGAATCAATATTCACTAGGACAAGGTCAATGTTTGAATGCAAAGAAGAGATGAGTGAGATCACAAAGAACGTTAGAGCACAACACATATGCTCAAGCTGAAACTCCTGTGTATTTTAGTTTGGCCTCTTTAATTATTAAATAGAGGAATTTGGAGCATAGGCAAGAGTGAGGAGGCTTAGTGAATGATACAAGAGCTAGGGTTACCCTTTGCTTATGTTGTCTATTCAAGCTATGCAACCCTTTGAGCCTAAGGAATCCACACTCCTTAGCCTAATGCTCCCTCCTTTATGTCCAACAAGACCAAAAACTTTCTTATGAGTCCATACTCATAAATTCTCTTTTTGAAATCATTCTCTAATTATTTTAATTAACTTAGAATAATTTATAAATGATAAACCATTCCTCTATTCTAGATTTTCTCCAGTGTTGATATAAATATTCTCCAATATTTAAATATCAAGAATGGAAATTTATTACTATTTAATAATTATAATCTCCATTAGAATATTAAATCTTAATTAATTAACACTTTTAATCACATTGAAACACTTAAATAATCATTTCAAATTTCAAAAATGTTCATTGAATTCAACTTTTGAATTCATAATATTTTACATTCTAGCTTTCCTTTGACCTTAGATTAAAATGACTCTTTTGTGTGTGAGCCATTAGGCTTCCATGCATGTTGTTAGTGTGTTCGTTTAAAAGCTTCTACAAGCTCAATTAAATTAAAACTCCTTTTAATTAAAACATAATTTCTCTAAATTGTTCAAACAAATTCATAGGTCATGATTGGCTTCTAGCAAAGCATCGTGACCACCCACATGCCAAGAATAGATTTATGTAGAAATCAAACATTTCATGATAAGGTGTTAATGTGTAATTCAATTTCTTCATCTTTTGATATTCAAAATTAGACTTAGGGTATGGTTCAAGTGTTAACCCTATAAATGTCCAATCTAGGCTTTATGTTTGGCCATGTGCTATCTCACAATTATTCATACATAAAACTACTTTAACGTATCATTAATTGATTGTACATAAAACTCCTTATATTTATCAATCAATACATAGGCATATGATTTTGGTCATATCACAATTGTCAAAACAACTTTCAAATATCTTTCATTTGTTACCAAGGAGAATGAATTCTCAATTAGTCAATCACAACCTTCATACACTTCGTGGTATACCCAAAATTATTCACATATACCCTTTCAAGAGCCAAGCCTAGAATAAAATCAAAGTAAAAGACCTTATACACAAGATATTATGTTGATCTCAAGTCTAAGGATGATTTACACCACCTCTCATATAAAAAGTCCATTGACACATGATAACAATCTATATGATTCCTCAAGGTGAGTCAATCTAGTCATATGTTTTCTAACATATACCCATATATTTGTCTAGATATTTCTATATCAAACAATGTATGAGATCATTGCATTCTTCCAAATAATGTAACATAACATATCCTAGTTTATTCATGAATAATTGATATCTTATTTTCTCAATTATTCCATAACCAAGGATATTTAAAAATTATAATTATATGAGGTATCCATTGTAATTTATTTGTATACAATTCTAACTTGAAGGGCTTTATCCAAGATAGCATACATATAATTAGCATATACATATTTAAGACTAAATTGATAAAGAGGCTAAATCATAATGTTTTAATAAATATGCTACGATGTATAGTATTCATGCCAATACAATAATTGTCTCTAGGGCATCCTATACTAACACTCATTTCATGCTTAATGAAGCTAAATTAAAGGTTGATTTATAACCTATAAGGCTTTACAAATAAGAATATATAAGGTTTTGAATTTGCAAAAACCAAACTACTTGGTTCAAATGATTTTTTTTTTTTTAAGAAAATTGATAGGAAGGGGAGGTTCCTCCAATCTTATGGGTAAAGCACTAGATCAAGCCTAAGAAGCAGCAACTCAACTAACTCTTGAGCATGAAAGGATCTCCTTAAAGGGTTGCCCTGCAAAAATTTGCATCATAGAATTGAACCAATTCCCCAAATCTAATATATCATATTACATGGCATAAATATAATGTGAATTCAAATAATAATTTTAATTTAAAATAATCACTTAGCTTGCATAAGCTATGAATTCATTAGTTGAACAAGTGCAAATTCTTATAAGCTCACTCCTCCTGATCCCTAATTGTCTATAGGAAAGCCGTTTGTGAATCTTGATGGGGACATTTTAAAGACTGACCTAAGGTGAAAGTAGGGACCTAACTTGCATATATTAACCTAATTGAGCTAAACCAACCCATCACAGGATAGCCTAATTACAAGACTCACATAATAAGTAACCACTTTTAACCTAACTATCATATTAAGTGCTGCAATATTATGACTTTTAATTTAGGTTGATTTACAATATTAATCTAATCTTTCTATAATTTAGGTTTTATGAAATATGTTTTGAATTATGGAAGTGTACATGAAAAAATTCTAATTATCTCCCACTTGGACAATATAGTTTAGAACATAATAATGGTAAAAAATTGTTCTCTGAATTACCATACATGGCCGCATCAAGAAATAAAATTAATTATGACACCATTACCATCACAAGTCTAAATCGAGATCATAAGTATTCAATAGTGCAAAGCATCATATTTGATAGGGATAGTAATGTCATATACACTTCTATACCTACACCTCGATGACCATAACACAATATGAAATGTGAGTAACTAGATTTACATAACAATAAATGTGATTATATGTAAATCTCAACATATTGGTCCAAGCATCAACCTAAGATGTCAAATGAGATTGAACAATCTCAATATGATAGAGAGACAAGATCTATACATCCACATCAATAAGCCATCACACAATACATGCATATAACAATATATTATATAAAATTGGCAATATCATATCATTTCATAAATCTCAAGATTAACAATAACATAAGTTCATCATTTTAAAAAGAAACATGAAACTCCCACTAACCTTAAACGCCTGGAGGCTCATCCAAACCAATTCTAGTAACATGTTCATAAAACAATGCTACAGCTAAGCCTTTGGTTAGTGGATCTGCAAGCTTGCAATCTGTTAGCCTAGGTTACTCTAGCTATACATTTTCCTTAGTTTTAATATTGAAAACAATTTTACTCTATAGTACTATCTGATAACATACTTTAGTGTTTTGATCTATTTTGCAAGTTCAAAGTAAGTGATTCAAGAGATCCAAAATTAGGTCTAGCAATTATTTTATTTT
>JANHAO010025249.1:0-11398 GCA_026873985.1 Saraca asoca
CACAGGATGAGGCAAAAGCACCAGCTCGCTAAGGAATGAGCCTTGACTCGCATAGCCAACAACTCGCTATACACAAGCTCGCATCGTCAAAGGCGAGCTCGCAAGTTCAACATCGCTGACCAAAGGCCAGCTATGACTTCAGACCAAGAGTTGAAGCTCGCGGATGCAACATCTCACCCAACTAAGGGCTCGTCGAAGGTAAACCTAAAGTAGGTACCCCTTCAGACTAAGATTCATGGGATTAGTCTGCAAGAAGCAGCGTGTAGGGCTCATTCGCAAAAAGTAATCTACAAAGGTCAATCAACACCCTACAGAAGTCATTTTGTAGTAGTCTAGGCTGTCTTGTACATTTATTTTGATGTAACAGAATTACAACTTGTAAAATTACAATTGTAACCTCCCAGCCTCTATAAATAAAAGGAGAGAGATCACTATAAAGCATTCTAGACGGAGATACTGAAACTCTGTAGAAATTTCTCCAAAGAAATAAAAGTTACTGTGGACCTGAACCATGTTAAAAATCCTTCTGCTTTCTGTTTATACTTCCTCTCCATCCTTCCATCCTTCCTTTTGCACAACTAGATTGCAATTTCAGTCCTTAGAACTCTTCTGATTGGCTGGATTTGGACTAAACCAAAATCTACAGTCAACAGGCCCCTACATCCACGATGGTTTATATTGTTGCTATATGGTGGTCTCTCTATTTAGTTAGACAGAGTTACAATATAGACTCTTGCAATTCAGCTTCTACAGATTGCTTTCTGCAAGTGGGCCCCTCTTGCTACTTTTTGTAGGTTAGCTTTACAGGTTGTCTAGGTGGGTGCTTGCATTGTGCTTAATCTCAGTGGGGCCTTTAGATAGGCAAGAGGATAAGTTCTGTGAGCTGGAGCCCTCACCCTAGGGTTGTTACTATCCTTTGGGCAGCAAGGTCGAATTCACATTCGATGATGCAAGCTCGTACTAGGCAAATTGTTGGCTATGTGAGCCAGGACCCCTTTACCAAGCTTGGGTTTCTGCCTTGGCCTTGTACTACACCCCGAGCTCGTAGTTAGTGAGCTAGTGCCTTTGTCAAGTGATCTTAGTCTTTTAAGAAAGGTCTAGGCCTCATTCAGTTGGTCTCATCTTTTGTTGGGCCTTTACTAGCCCATTTGTGTGATACCAAAAAATATCTATAACATTAGCCTCCTAACTCTCAGTTTGCTTCGCAGACAAGGAGTTATAGTTCATTGGCAAAGACTGAAACTATGATGCACAATGTTGTCGTTCAAATTTTTATTTCACCGTTTCATCTAACCTCGCTATCATTACCACATTTAATGTGCACAATTTCCCATTACTGCCAATACGGCGATAACTGAGCCTAACAATTTTCTGGACCATCAGATACTAGCAATTGATTAGTCCTTGAATTGAATGACTGGGCAATCAGAGCCATATAAGATGAGAAAAACCTCACTTTTCCCTCTTATTTCTGAAAACTAATGTTTTACTTTCTAGGCTCTTGAGTATTAGTTTCCAGTATCCTTCTCCTACTCCATTGATTCCATCATTGCTACTATGGTCAATTGATCATTTCATCCAAAACTTATCTCGCCTCCATTTGTTCTGGGACCAAATTCATCCTTTTAACGTGGTAAGTCTCCTCAGGACCCATACTCTTAAGAGTGTTTTACTTCATAAGCTTCTGGTATCGTGTTGCTTGATCCGATAATGAATGCTTGTTTGCTGCTGGACATTTTGTTTGTTAGTTTTTAGGCTGTAAATTATTAGATTTAACTTTCTATCTCCTTAGGGATTTAATAGTCTAGCAGGCCTTATTGGTTAAACCCTCCTAGGTTTTCAATAGTTTAGGTCTCTATCATGGTGGCTTAGGGCATGTATGATCTACTGCATAGGAGATTTTTGTCTAGCAAAGAGTAACTTCATCTCTTCTAATAGGGTCTGTTCAAAGCGATTTGGTTGCCTAAAATGACTTGATTACTTGCCCCTTCATATAAATGTCCATAGCTTATAAACGTCAGAGTCACCATATAAGGGTAACGATGAGCCTGTTTCCTCAGCACAAAATGAGAGCTGACATTCGCCTTGGCTGGAGCGACCTTTAGGAGCAGTGAAGTCACTGAGTAATCTGTTCGACCTGATCTTAGGGAAGGGCAACAAGTCACTGAAGGCCTTTAGATCATTAAGTATTTAAGCATTATCCTTCTTCCATTGAACTAGATGAGCTTGAAAACATAGTTGAATGCTACCATATCCCCAAAGGTTGCTGTGTTATGGCACCTCCCCTTGATGACCATGTAAGCCATCCATCCTATAGGTTTGTTGCTGTTAGTACCCTGCATCTCGATGCTGGGCTTAGATTTCTAACTCATCCATATATTATTGATCTGCTGAACAAATTGAAGCTCTGCCCCTGTCAGTTAACCTTGATCTGCTACTTCTAACTTATTTCTCTTACACTTATGTACTCGAGAAGCAATCTTCTACCACCATTTGTAAGAGTTTTGCGCCATCTTTATAGCATTAGGAGTATGGGTTCTCTAGATGGGATCTATTACCTCTTAACTCGGTAGTCCGAATTCAAAAGGGTTTTGGCCTAGGGGGATACCAAGGGCAAATCAACTGTAGGTCAATATAAGACTCGCTGGTTCTAAATCTCGTGCCCATCTTTGCGTCCTCTTCATAACTTCAATTTTGTTCTAATGCCCAGTAAGTGAGCCATGGTCATGCAAGCTACTATGAATTTATGTTTTTGTTTATGATGTTTTGTCTTATTTTTATAGTCGAAGTTGGCAAGGAGAAACTAATGCTTGAAGTTAAGGAGGTTGAAGTGTTACGCCAGTTTCTCGCTATCAGTGACTTGAAAAATGATTTCAGCTTCGACAATAACCTTATTCAATCCCATAAGCTCATTTCAGCATTGGGCATCAAACTCACAAGATAAGGGAAATCAATCTGACACGTTTTAAAGATTACGAGGAAATAGTGAAACTCCTTCTTTGAAGTCTACCTTCTGATGAGTCTGAGGAATTTGAGGTCGCTATGACCTTGCCAGGTCTTGATACTATGGCAGCCTCCATTGTTTTAAATTAGTCTCCTCCTGAACTAACTGCAGTGCCTCTTCAAGAGTTAGCTCCTACCTCAATGGTGATTGAGGTGGTGGAGGTCACAGCCACATTCGAGCCTCTTACTAAGATGTGAAAAGTAAGCAAAGGGAAGAAGGTCGCTACTTTTTCAAAATGGATGGCTGGCACAATTACGAATGAGGAGCATCATCTGAGCCTTAGTCCAAACACGTGAGTATATTTTGACTCTATCCAAGAGAATGTAGAGGAGATCTTGGGACCTCGCACTGGGCCCCAAGTGTTAGAAATAGATAAGATCTCAAGTGGAGGGCTGATACACTATACTACTCATCAAGGCTTATTGGTAAGTAGTGTCCTTTCACCATGATTATTTTGCTCCTTTGTGATATAACTTGACCCATTTAATTTTTTAGAGTCTGTTGGGAATTATGAAAATGGGGGAGACACTTTAGGCTTAGGAGGAATAGAATGCCAAGCTCATAGATGACCTGGCTACTGCGACTGCTAGGGTGCTAAAGCTGAAGGATAGAGTAATGAATGCTAAGGTTGCTTAAAAAGAGGCTGAGGAAGCTCATTCCCGTGAAGCAGCAAGTTGCGAGGCTATCATAGCCAATCTGAACAAAGTTATTGAAGAACTATCGAGGATGAAACATGATGTAGATGTGACACTTCAGTGTGTCGATGTAATGATATGGCAAATTGAAGCTACTGCATGGCAGGCTAAGGCTGCTGAGAAGGAACTAGAAGCAGCCAAGATAAAGGTCACTTGAAAGTAAGAGGAGGTCACTAGGATCAAGGTAGAAATCGCTAAGTTGGTGGTGAAGGCAACAGAAAAAGTGGAATCTAAGACCTCATCCTCTTTCCTATACACTTTGTGGGAGCAACACCTAGATATGGACTTTTCATTTTTCAGACAAGAGGCCCTTGAGGCTATTAAGGTCTTTAAAAAGAAAGCTGCTAAAGCCAGATCCTCCCATACAAGTGTGAAGTCTACGAGCAAAGGCCCCCTGCTGAACAAAGTTGTTGAAGAACTATCGAGGATGAAACATGACCTAGATGTGACAATTCAGTGTATCGATGTGATGATATGGCAAATTAAAGCTACTGCATGGTAGGCTGAGGCTGCTGAGAAGGAACTGGAAGCAGCCAAGATAGAGGTCACTCAAAAGCAAGAGGAGGTCGCTAGGATCAAGGTAGAAATTGCTAAGTTGGTGGTGAAGGCAGCAAAAAAAGTGGAATCTAAGACCTCATCCTCTTTCCTATACACTCTGTGGGAGTAACACCTAGATATGGACTTTTCATTTTTCAGACAAGAGGCCCTTGAGGATATTAAGGGCTTTAAAAAGAAAGCTGCTAAAGCCAGATCCTCCCATACAAGTGTGAAGTCTGTGAGCAAAGGCCCCCTACCGAAGGTGCAATTTAGAAAGAAAATAGCCCACAGGTCATGGAAACCCCTGTTAATTAGACAAGCAATAAACAACTTGCCTCATGCATTGACTCTTCCTTTCATAAAAGTTTAGCCCCTAGATATTAGGCTCCTTAGGATTCGATCTTGTAATTTTGAATTTCATTTTTGAACTTTCATATTTGGTATGGAACTCTATATGAATTTACCTCACTGAAGGAGGCGTTGAATGAATGTTTCCATTTTCCTTTGCATTATGTTGGATATAAAAGACTATGTAGATTGTCATAAGTGGATTCCTGCAAATCACAACTTAACAATCGTTGGATAAAATGAATGCCCGATAGGTCAATCGAACATGAATAATAGAGAAAAACTAATATAAATGAGCCTGAGTTAATAAATCATAACTTAAAGGATATGTGCCTTATTAAACGACCAATCAGTCGCATTAGTCCAAATCCAAGGGTGACGAATTCAAGCACCAAAGTGCTTGAGCTTATAACAAGATTGAGCACTAGAGTGTTTGAGTGCCTAAGTTAGCACAAGATCGAGTATCTAGATAAATCATACGGATGTGCCTTTCAGCATGGGGCCACATAAGATCCATAAGTAATAGGTTACGTGAAGGTTGTGAATAATAGGTCACATGAGAGCTACGAACAATAAGTCACATGAGAGTTACGAACAATAGGTCGCATGACAATTGTGAACAATAAGTCACATGAGAGCTGCAACAATAGGTCGCATAAGAGCTATGCCTCATCTGGAAAGCTATTAAGTAGCCATACAAATATGGTGCCTAAGCAAGTTAGTCTTATGCATGTATAAGGGCAATCTTGTGCCCAAATAGCTGGCAATCTCATGCCACGATAGGGGCAATCTTGTGCCTGAATGGTTGGTAATCCTATGCCAGACTTAGGGCAATCTTGTGCTCGAATGGTTGGCGATCCTATGCTAGACTGAGGGCAATCCTATGCCCGAATGGCTGGCTATCTTATGCTAGACTGAGGGTGATCTTGTGCCTAAATGACTGGTGATCCTATGCCAGATTGAAGGTGATCTTGTGCCCTTTCTATATTAAATGAAATTCTACTTTTAGTATTAGAAGCTTTAGGATAAATAATACTCAGTGCAAGATTACCAAGTGAGCCCGTACTTGGATTTTCCTAAAAATTCGTTCAAAAAATATTTAACATTAGATTCCAAAAACAAATTTGGATGCTTTGCTTACATCTACATTGTATTAAAGAGAAAATTAAAAGATGCTAAAGCCGCTGCTGTCATGGACGCTGGAGCTATTGAGGTTGTTGAGTTGCTGCTTGCACCATATAGCACCTTAAGTATCCCCTCTTGATGTGGTCCTCGATGGCATCCTTGAGCACCTAACATTCTGATGTATTGTGCCCGACTTCATCATGGTAGGCACAAAATTGATCTCTATTGCATCTATGCTTGTTGTGAGTTTTTAAAGGTTGGGGCTTCCTGAAGTCCTCTCTATCCTTTTCAGTCATGAAAATGTACTTCTAAGTATCAGATAGAGTGCTATAACCATCATGGTGACCTTGGCAAACTTCTTCGCAGGTTGACTGTCTGAGCCGTCCTGGATGTTTTCATCCTTATCCCTTTGAACAAGAGCTACTTGCAATGTCCTCATGTTCGGACCTTTTTGGAACAAAGGTTTCTTCCTACCTGATTTACTTGGTGGCTCACTCGTAAAATTCAGTGATGTCCCTCACTAGAGACTTATATATATCCTCATACAGCTTCCCATCTTTACGAAGTCTAGTTGAGATAGCTGTGAGGATACTCTCATTTGACGGGTCTTCCACATTGCAAACCTTATGCCTAAATTCAGCAATGTAGTCTTTTAGAGATTCATCATTTCACTGAAAGACTCTTGTGAGGTGGCAAGGTGGTGTAAGCTACCTTTTCAACAATCTGTATTAATCGATGAATTTCTTTTGACATTCTTCCTAGCTACCAATGCTGTAAGCTGGAAGATTCTTGAACCATCCCTGGGGAATGTTCCCTCGTGTAGCTAGGAAGACATAACACTTGGCCAGTTGTTTGGAGATCTATCTAGATATTGAATATGTCTAGGAGGTCACAGGGATCACTGTCTCTATTATATTGCGAGATCATGGGAACTTTGAGCTTGCGAGGGAGAGGTTACTTCTCTATCTTGTTGGCAAATGGAGTCCTCTCTTTATAGCAATCTTGACTATTCTGAGCTTATGGGTGTCCTTCCAATTGCTTTAACCTCTAGAGCAGTTCTTTGACTATTGGGTCATGTGTTTCAGCGTGCCAGCTAGAAAATAATAGGCTCTTTTTTCTTTTCTAGTTGTGGGAGAAGTGACTTAAGATATGCCCCTAGCTGGACCTGTCCAAGCTTTTGCCTAATGAGAGCTCTCAAGTTGTTGACCATCGTGGCTTCTATGGGCTTGATAAACCTTTGACCTCAATTGCAAATAGGAGGGCCAAGCTAACTCAGCGTGTCAGACATTTTCGGATGTAGCGACCCGGTCTTGCTTTTGTGCTCTTTGGATTCGTGCCTATACCAGTACCTTAACCGCTTTGGCCAATTCTTCCACTATGTTTTCAAGTGCTTCTTGACACTGGTGCCATGCTTGAACTCTCTCAGCCTCAACAGTGACAAGCTGGTGAAGGGTTAATGGTGCCATTATAGGGGCAGCAGAGACGCCCGTAATAGGGGAGACAGAGCTTCCCAATGGTACCCCTTGCTGCTCTACAAGATCATTAGGTTGGCCAACGATAGCACCGGTGCTCTTGATAGTTCCTCCTTTTACCATTGCAGCTGAATAGTGAATCAAAGAAAAAAGATGCAATCGGCTCCCCCTTCTATTATAAAAATGTTCACAGTGAAATTTGGCTTAGTGAAACCAAATCTCAATTAACGAGAACAGTCCTTTAGCACCCTAGACTACAAGCTGATAATTCAAATTCTAATAGCAAAAAAAGTGAAAAGGAGGAAGAACAATAGACACAAAAGCTTTTATCATAGTTCGGCTAAAGCTAGTTTGGCCCCTACGTCCATAATGTTTTATATTGCTATTACATGATGGTTTCTCTATTTAGTTGGATAGAGTTACAGTATCAGTCCTCTCTTACTGTTTTGGTAGAGTTTCTGCCTATCTTCTCCTCTTACTCTCTCGTTTATAATGATCTCCCCCTCTTATTTATAGAGACTGGGGGGTTACAGATGTAATTTTACAAGTTATAAATATGTAACATTAAATAATAAATGGACAAGACAATACGTACTCCTATAACTTGACTTTTACATATTGTTTTTCGTGAGTGGGCCCCTTTAGCTGCTCTTTGTAGGTTAGCTTTACAGGTTGTCTAGGTGGGTGCTTGCGTTGTGCTCAATCTCAACGAGGCCTTCAGATGGGCGAGAGAATACATTTTGTGAGCTAGAGCCCTCACCTTGGGGTTGTTGTTGTCCTTCAGGTAGTGAGGTCAAATTCGTATTCGACGAAGCAAGCTCGCACTAGGCAAACTATTGACTATGCGAGCCAGGACCCCTCTAGCGAGCCTGGGTTTCTGCCTTGGCCTCATACTGCACCTCGAGCTTGCAGTTAACGAGTTGGTGTCCTTGTAGAGTGATCTTAGTCTTTTAAGAAAGGTCTGCGCCTCCTCCGACTGGTCTCATCTTCTATTGGGCCTTTACTAGCCCATTTGTGTGATATTAGAAAATGCCCATAATATAACACTTACCAAAGTAGTTTACAATTTAAAAATTAGATGATATATTATAAAGATTATTTAAATTTTGAATTATGCAACTCACTAAAATATTAAAATATTTTTACTTTTTATTTTTGATATTAAATATATAGATATAACCAAATATTAAGTTGAAAATCATTTTAATAATATTAAAATGGATACTAAAATTGTATTACAAAACTAAATAAATATTTTAATATTAAAAATTAGAAATTAAAATATTATTTGATAATGCAAAAAATTAAAAATTAAATTAATAATTCAATAATTTAATAGTAGTAAAATTAAAAAATTAATAGATAATTTAAAAAAATAATTTATTGTCAAAACAGATAAATACAAAAGTTCTATCTATTATTTGAATTGGAACATAAAATAAAAAATAAAAAAATTTAAAGTTCTTCTCACTTGCCCTCTCTTAACAAATGAAAGACACTCGCTACATAATGCATTCAGGTGAGGATGAGTGCTACGATTTTTATAATAATATGAAGATTAGTCAAACCTAACTAACTATTCAGCGTTGTTTATATAAGAAAATGTTAATAATATCAATAAGAGGAACGTTACTCCATCAATTATTTCTAAACAATAAAATTGCAACCTCAGTTTGTAACGATCAAATCCTTTACCTTTTGTTTGGAATGTCTAAAAACAAGATTTTATTCTATTTTTACATAAATTTCTTTTAAAATGGTGTTTAGATTTAAATTAAAAGAAGAATTCATTTCATTTTATTTACAATTCCTATTTTACTTACATTTGTGATATTATAAAATTCATCAAATTATCAAGAATCTCATTAGAATTCATTTCATTTGACATGAAACCTATGTTATATTACTAATTTTCATTCTAATATTTTATTTACCATAGTGCCATTAAAATCTACATTTCAATTAAATTCCATGTATATTTTAAACAAAAGAATTTGTTTGCAAATGGATTGAAATCATTATTTTTTTATATTATTTCCAAACATTAGAATTCATTTATAAATAAATTGAAATCATTTCTATTCAAATAAAATAAATTAAATTCTAGAAAAAATTTAATTCCAAACATAGCATTAATGTCACGTATGGAATCAACTTTTCAAGAATTTAATTCAATTAATTTCATTTCAATAGAAATGATTTTAATTTATTTACAAATAAATTCTAAATATTTCGAAAAAAAAGTCAAAGATAATTATTTCAATTTATTTGTAAATGAATTCCCTTATTTGGAACATGTTAAAAAATGTATAACAGGTAGATTTTGATAATACCATGGTAAATAAAAGTTAGAATGAAAGTAAATTCATGTTAAATGAAGTGAATGATAATGAAATTCTTGATAAATTTGATGGATTTCATAAAAATGCAAATGTAATTAAAATAGGAATTGTAGATGAAATGAATTTTTTTTTCACTTAAATCCAAATACCATTTAAAGAAAAATTCATTTGAAAATGAAATAAAATCTTGTTTTTAGACATTCCAAACAAGGGATAAGTGAAGTTTGTGTATGAATAATTTTTTGTAAACATGTAAAAAAAAATTCTTTTAAACCAGCAGTGTTGCTTGGGTGTTTCACGAAAATATGATTGAATATTAAATTGCAAAAATTATAAATAATTCAAATAATACCAATTTTCCCATGATAAAATATCTCCCACGTTTATTCATTCTAAATTGGAATAACAAGCTACTAAATAATTAATTCAAATAAGATTAAATTAAACATTTTACCTATTCAATTTATTCCAATTTGTAATTTCATTTTTGTACCTTTTTTTTTCCTTGTAAGTGGTTCTTAAAGTTTATTTTTATTTTTAAGTAATCTATCTGTCATCAACTTAGGGATTTTCATTTGCAATTGTTTAACATAACTAAATTTGTTAATTTGTGCAATTATATTATCTTAAAGTTTAGACTCATATTACAATTAGGAAAATTTTGATTGTTTTCCTATTTTCAGTTATCTTCCTATTATAGTTATGTTTTGTGTTAAAAGGATTGTGATCTATTGATAAGTAAGAATTTCAAATATAAATAATTGCATTTGACAAATGTTTTAAGGTATAAGAGAGATTTATTGTGAGTGCTTATGAAGATTATATATGAACCCACTTAAAAGTTTTGAATAGAAATAATGATGAGGAAGTCGTACGATTATATTGTAATACCCACTAGTGTAGAACTTGGTAAGTTAGTCTATAAGGTTAGAGTACCTAGGACTCTTTGAATGGGTGAAGTAGACTTCTTGAGTGGCTCGACCCAACTAGTCATTTAGTCTCAAATAGTTAATCAATCGATTTGGTCGGTTGACTAGCCACGAATGACCAATCAACTAGTTTCCCTAGAGTTTATATAAAATGAGTAGCTTTAGACATGAATCACTATCTCATTTCTCAATTAAAAAGTGTTTGGGAGTGGAAAACACTCTTGAGTAGAGTTTTGGTTTGGGCTCTGCTTGAGTGTGAATCTAAGGTAAAATGTTCAGTCTCAAAGCTTGTTTTACCTTAATTTTATACTTAGCTTATAACTTTTATTTCTTTTGTTTATTACATGGTTTTCAATAATAGAAGAGTTTAGACTTTTGATTTGGGGAAAAGGCTCTTAGGTCATATTTAGGGACTATCCTCTTAAGGTGAGTGGAAGTTTTTTGTTTTAAGTTGGCTTTGCTTTTAATAAAAATGTATATATGTAAATTATTTTTTTTAAAAGCCTAAAAAGGTTTTTCTGATGTGATAATATATGACTGTTAGGCCTAGGAATACATATTCTATTAACTAATGTATGAGAATGTTTTTGAATGCTTTGGGATGGTTGTGTTTCTTAAAAAAGGAATAACTTTGTGATTGACTTGCAAACTTTACTTAACTAGACCTAGCAATAATTACATCTTAATTAAGATAATTATACAAGTTATAATCATGTAAAAGGCCATATAAGGATGGATAATTAATAGGACAATGCGAGGATTGGTTAGTAAGTAACTTTTACATAAATAATGAAAGAACCTTTTAAGCATGATCTAAACCTTAGTAAAAAGTATTTCTATAAATTATCTATTTTGTTATGATAAGCATGAACAAGAATCAGGATAGCTTAGCATTCATAGGAATTTGCATTTTTAATTATGAACTAGCTCAGTTAAGGGTAGGGAA
>JANHAO010025250.1:0-11395 GCA_026873985.1 Saraca asoca
ATAAATCCTTTTAAATAATGGGATTTTCCTATATGTTGAAGTGGTTTTGAAAGTATATTTATATGTTGTATGTGTACATGAAATGATTTTGCCTTGCTAAAATTATGCATTTTCATCTTGCTTTATATCATGAAAATTGATGATACTACTTTTCTATACGATAAATGGATATGGAAATGCATAACAATTTTATGTTTGTTTTGAAAAATGTTGCTTACTCGAATAATAAATTTCATACTACATGATATTTTTAGATTATTGATTTGAGATACTGGACCCATTGAGAAATTTATCGATAACCCTTAAGTGTACTTGTGAATATGTGAATTCCTCAGGCAAGAGTGGATAAGGAAGGATATGTAGGGATATATATATATATATATATATGTTTGTGAGTATCCAGCAGACGTGTTGGATGGCTCATGACGA
Source organism: Saraca asoca (assembly GCA_026873985.1). NCBI lineage: Eukaryota > Viridiplantae > Streptophyta > Magnoliopsida > Fabales > Fabaceae > Saraca > Saraca asoca. The sequence goes on from JANHAO010025250.1 coordinate 430, forward strand.
TGAGTATGCTTGGTTGCCTCTTGAAATTTATTCTTTGGGGAATCTAGTTTCATGTTTTACTATATTGAGTTTTGATGAAATTTTAGAAAGTTTATTGGTTTTCTATTATGTTTACATCACGGTGAATATATTTTCCATAGTAGCATGCCTTCATGTTTATCTTTACCTTATTAAATATCATAATTTCAATTACTTAATCTTTTTCTTAATGGATGAAAGTTTTTGAGTCTATTTTGAGATTATGGCTATTGAACGGGTAAGCATATTTTCACAGCTAAATTTATTTATATACTTTCAAACATGATTTTTAAATGAGGATTTTTTGGATGTTTATGGGATTGTCTACTAACTGAATTTCAATGAAACTTATCTTTTCTTTTCCATATTTTTCAAGGGTCTAGGATTCTCCTATCGATCCTTCACCTTACACTAATACGAGATCTGCTCTGGGATTGAGTGGATCATGTCTACAGAGAATAAAAGTATAAATGGTGTAAAATATCTAGTAGTTGGTAGGATTATATATGAATGTATTGTGGTTGTTAAGTGCCTACTAGGATATAGATTGTATAGTCTAGGCCACTACATTTTATTATGTTATTGTATAGGTTGTGGTAGGCGTGTAGCCCTTGTGTTGTTGTCTTAAGGCCAAATGTCCAAAAAATAGAGGAAATCTATCAGATTTTTATTAAAATTTAATATATAAATATTTCGTTATGGATTGATGAAATAGTGAGTCATTGGCATATTGTTTGCATTATAAGGCTTGTAAGGGATATTCTGATAGTGACCTTCTACGCTGATCACATTCCATAGATCGCGACATGACAATCCTTTACTATTAATTTATCGAAATATTAAACGCCACCAAATTTGTATTAGTAGATGGGTTTCTTTACAGGAAAAGTTTCAAAAGCAATTGTTAAAATGCTTGGATAATGAAGAAGCATTAACAACATTGGTTTAAGTTTATGAAGGAATTTGTAGTGCACACCAAGTTAGGGTCAAAATGAAATTGATTTTTGTTTGATAAGGTTTTTATTGGCCAAAAACAATTAAAGATTGTATTAATTATGGTAAGGGATGTGAAGAATGTCAAAAATATGGGTCAATCCAAAGAAAACCCACAACTAAACTTAATATATAATAAACCCATGGCCATTTAGAGGTTGGGCAATAGATTTAATCAGGAAAATATACCCACCATCCTCTCAAGGATATCATTGTATTTTGGTGGCCATGGATTATTTTAGTAAGTGAGTTAAAGCCATTATGTTCAAAGAAGTAAAATAATCTGATGCAATTGATTTTCTTGAATGTTATATTGTTTGTCGATTTGGTTTATTAGAAATGATTACTATAGATTGTGGAGCAATGTTTATAGGTCGACAGATTAAAGAGTATCTTGAATCAAGAGGAATTAAAATGCTAACTTTAATACCCTATTATGCATAGGCTAATGGTCAAGTGAAAGCTACTAATAAGGTGATTATAAATGTGATTAAAAAGCATGTCATCTAGTATCCAAAAAATTGGCATAAGATGCTTGATAATGCCTTGTAGGCTATAATAAATAATCCCAAAAAATTAATGTGGTTATACCATATAAGCTAGTGTTTGGTCACAATGCTATTATTTCAGTCGAAGTGACAGTTCAATCTTTAAGGGTTCAAAAGTAAAATCAACTATCTGAGATTGATTACAATGGTTTAATGCTTAACGAATTAGAAGATCTAGATGAAAGTAGGTGACAGGCTTTAGATAATATGATTTACGCTTTAGATAATTTGATTTATAATAAAGAAAAATTCGTCAAGCTTTATAACTAACGATTGAAAGTGAAAAACTTAACATTGGTTAATTAGTTTCGAAAGTTATACTGTCGATGTAGAAATCACTAAAATATGCTAAATGGACCCCATACTGGGAAAGGTCATTTGAGGTTACATATACATTCGACAGAAATAGCTATAAAATAAAATATGTAAATGAAAATATTATTGAAATTATAAACGGTAAATATCTGAAAATATATAAACCAAGCATCTAAAAAGTGCACATCAAAGTAAAAGGTACAACATTAATTAAGGAGAATAAAAAATCTTCTTAAAGTTCGAGTCCAAAGTAGATTTCAGTTCCTTCCATTGCCGAGTCACCACCATTTTTTGCAACCATGCTATCTTGCAAGTGACACCAACTTCATGCACTTATGTTGTAGTTGTCTTAAGATTAGTCAAGATATTTCTAGCATTTTTGGCAAATTGGACTTTGTTTTCATTAGTTGATTTAACCATAGCTTCTAAGTTTGACTAATTTGTTCTGATTCAACAAAGTTCTTCTTGCAATTTTGAAATTTTTGACTTAACTACAACAATCTCCTTTGAATTGTTCTCAGTTGACTTTATAGTTCCATTATATTTTTTAGTTAAAATTTTCTTGGTCTTAGCAACATTTTTGGAAAATCTAACCCATTTTTCTTTCTTCGTTGACAATTTATGGAGATTACACTCACCATCAACATAGGTTTTGACCTTGTCTGAAAGGGACGATAATTACTCTTGAAAATTAAGAACAAAAAATTTTAAACTGATAGTGACTTCAATTTCAGAGATGCCTTGCAATATCTAAAGTGAAGATTAGTTAACACTATGTTGGTGGTCATATGAGATTACAGCTTCCAAATAATTTTGCAGAATGACATTAAAAGTCTAGATGGCTTGCTTTATTTCATGTTATTTATCATTCTTTGCTTCAAAGGCAGGGCAAGCTCATTTGACTTAGTCTTGACAAAAACAAATGTTGAAAAAGTCTTATGCTCCTTATATAACAATGACTCCAAAGCTTTTATCCCTTTGTCTGTCTCATTAAATTGTTGAGTTTTGTCAACATTTGATAGTTCAATTTCTTGATGAGGAAATTTAAAAGAAGGCATAGGGTTAGGATTGTCAATGACCTACTCCGATAGAATGGCACAATGTTTAGAATGTGTTATTTTAGGGTATGTGATGAAATCATGAGAGATTGAAATGTGTTGATCAACATTTTCAATTGCTCGTATAGAGGCCTAACATCAAGATCAATTGTTTGCTAACCATGAAAGGAAGCATCAAGGAGAATAAGTGTCAATATAGAAATGAGATACCTTAACATAAGTAGTTTTGAGAAAGTAAGATTACTAGGATGGTAGAAGAAGTAGTTTCTATCTCAATTGTCTTCAAATGAGATACACTATCGATTGGATTTTGATCTTGCAAAAGCAATGTAAGTATTCAAAGTAGTAAAGGGATTCATGAATTAAATGAGTAAAAAATACCTTTGACTAAGTTCTATCCTGAGCAGCTAAAGAATCTGGCTACAGAGTAGGTTAAGCAAGAGTTTCAGACATAGTACATTCAAAAACTATGCTGCTAGTCCCTTTTAACCTAATAATCCTTTTCTTCTTAGGAGGCATTTCAACCTTTTCTTCGTTTGTTGTTTCTTTTTTAGCCACCTAGATGCTGTCTAAATTGGATTAGGTTTTTCGTTGATATTTTCTTTTTCTTTTTTGGCATTGGTGGTTTGTTATATGAAAACATAGCATTTGCTTCATCATGCTTCTATTGCATTTCTTTGGCTATAGCTTTTGCCATACTGTCTTCACAAGCTATGCTAGAGACTTTGATAGGCACTGCAGCAGTTGAAAATAGCTGAAATAAAAGTTAACACATGTAAGTCTAGATAAAATATAAAAATCAAGTAAATTATCTAAGGAATTCACCACATAGACAACTAGTAATTGATTGACCTTAAAAAGATATGGGAAATGATGGGCAACAATGACATCATGGATAATATTTAGGATTGCAAGTTTGGCTAGGCTAAAGGGAACATTAGGTAAGGGGATTTATTTTAGTTTAAAAGGTGGTCCATCTTTACAAAAGATTTTTATTATAAGCTTTCCACCAGGATCAATGGTGATATTGATAATAAATGTCATTTTTCTTGTTAAGGGTGTCATCAGCCTCAATAACTATATACTTTAAATGCTTATGATTACACTCGACTTTATAATATTTTTCAAAGGTCAATATTTCAGTAATGTGCATACCTACTGTCTTTATTGAAGCCTTTGCAATCTTCATAGTCACATAATGAGAAAGTTTGTTGGAGATAGGTGTATTGAAATATAAGTGGGATTTAGATAATCACCATTTTGATTGTACAACTCAAACTGTGCCCATATGATAACATTAGAGTTGTTGGTTGATATAGGAACAAGTTGTCAAAAGTTGTTAGTAAATGGAGAGAGTAAAGGTGAGATAGTTTCACCATTTGGCTTTAGGCTAGTGATAGCGATGATGTTAAAAGATGAAGGCCTAATCATACCATAAAGAACTTGAAAGTTGTTATTAGGAGACCAAAAACATAAGGCAACCCCAATTAATGGAGAAATACATTTTAAAGAAAATCGTGACAACTGAATTATGTCAAAAATACTTATTTTTTTGCAAAAATATTCTTTTTCTAATTGAACTCAATCTAACCAATTCAAATATACTGTAGAGGAAGTTGAAAAATTCCTAAATACCCTAATAGTTTCGGATACCCATGGGATGATGGGAATAAACTTGGATATAGTAAAGATTTATGCAAAAATAAAAAATTCATATATGATTTTGCATTATAAAGAGGATCCAAGTAAAAAATTAGTAGTTCATTTTCACCAATATCAAATTCAACGAAGAGGATGAATACCTTGAATAGGAGAATTGGAAGTGTTTCTAGATAAGGATATGAAATTTTAGTGGCTCCAGATGCTTGAAAAGAGAAATTGGAAGCAGTAATCATGAGTTTTTTGAAGTTTTGTTTTGAAAATTGAAGATTGATGGAGGAAAAGTATACATCGCACAATAAAAAAGCTTGAGAGAAAACTAAATAGTCTAAGAGAAAGGAAGTAAAATGAAATCTGAAGATTTAAAGCACTATTAAAAGGTCGATAAAAAGACAATTACTTTTATAAATGACACCTCGAAAAGGCATGAAGTAATGACCTTGATTACACACAAGTGTAGTTATCATTAGTGCCTGTTGAAGGACTTGTAAATTTGTCAGTTAATAGTTTCACGTGTCAAGAAGCAACTCAGAAGTCATTGTTTTGGTTAGACAATTCCATCAAGACCCTGTTCAATATGTTTTTCTATTTCTTGAGTTAGTTGATCACTTGAACCAAGGTCATAAAGGCATAATTTGGCTCAAAATTTATGTTCGACCGAGGTTTTTGATATATCAAAATTTCAACAATTGAACCAAACTAATGGGCCTCTATTAGCTATTTGTTTTTTGGTATAGGTCGACTATATTGAAGTTGAAACAAGTTAGCTAGATCATCATAGGAGTTACAGTGGTTGACAAATATAACTGGAGCAAAAGTAGGTACTTAGCACAACTACCTTGTAGTTATCTTGTTGTCTTTATTTTAAATTTATTTTTATTTTACTAGGGCATGTGTTTATTTTTTTTGAGGGCCAGTTTTCTTGAATATTTATTTATAAAAACTGCCTATGTTCCTTACAAATAGTGCACCATCGCACTAATCCATCTAACTAATTGGAGGACTCATAATCTTTTATAACTACTCGATTTACTAAAATACGCTTTGTGTTCTTTATAACGCTCAACTACATAATTTAGCACTCTATTGACCTTTTTAATTTGTGGAAATCCCCTCACCCCCATACTTATAACTTTATGTGCCACTTTGATGTAATTTACAATCATCTGTAATAGAATCTTTATATATTTTATTATTTTTAACTGTATTATTTCATCTGAAGATCCTAGAAGATTAGAATCTCGCCTATTTGCTATTAAGGATTTATCTTGGAGTTGAAACTTTTCAGTTTGCAAAATTTGGCTCAAAATAATACCTTATTTAATTTTCATTCTTAATTTAGTCTGTAATAGATTTAATGTCTTTTAATCAAATCCTTCTATCCATGGACTTCACATTCTATTAAGTAAAATGATAATTTAGAAGTCCAAAATTTATGTGATGCCACCTAATATTTATGTGGACATTATATATAATTGGTATAAGAAGATTATGTGTTTATATTTATTAAAATAACATGTATTAAATGATAAAAAAGAAGAAATTAAAATTGTTATCTTTTGTCCTACTACTAAATTAAAGTTACAAAATAAATTTATAATATGAAGGGTGTTGTGTAGATATCAGATAGTATTATATTAGATTTTGGACTTATATATCATTAATTTTATTCATAAAGTTAAAAATAAATGAATAAAAACCTAATTAAATATGTGAAGAAATAAATTAAAAATAAAAATTAAATTAAAAATTTATGTTTATAAAAGATTAAAATAATATTTTAATCAAATTAAAATAGAATTTAGCCTGGTGTATATGACTGCCCATGACATGATCAGGACCATGATAACCTCTATCTTAACTCCTTTAGAAAACCAATGGGATGACAATATAATGATAATATACAAATCTAACCGGGGATTGGATTTCATGGATACGAATTGAGACAATTTGAATGGGCGGGTATACCAACTGGAGGAATTATTAAACCTGTGTTCTCATTTTCAGTCATAGGTAAATTATCATCTTTATTATTTATTTGTTAGTTTTTAAGATTGTATATATTTAAATTTTATTTTTTAATTTTTAATACATTAAAAATAATAATAAAAATTGACGCTTCATTTTTATTTATTAACGGAAACAAGTGACAAGAAGTTCTCGTACCATTACAGTTTCCTTGTTCTAATCAACATAGCAGGGGACATAATTTTAGATAAAACTGAGATAAAATTCTTTAGATATTTGTTATCAATGACACCTGTATTGATTATCCTATTAATTACTATTAATAATTATAATTTAGATTTATTTTTTATTTATATCTATTATAATTATAATTATTAATAATAATTAGTAAAATATTTAATGCATGTGTCATAATTTAAATAGAGAATTTGATGACAAACATCCAAAGAATTTTACTAAATTTTGTCTCATAATTTTTTTGTTAATTATATATATATATATTTACATTTTAAATAAATAGACAAATATATATTACTTAAAAATTATAAATTAATATAACATATTTCAATGAAAAATCATAGCAATTAGTACAAAAAAAATACACTATGATAGGTGTTGTATCAAAATTATTTCTTGCAATAATATATAATAAATTTCAAAAAAGTTGAGGCATTAATTATATAATAAAAGAAAGTAATTATTGGTATGATTAAATTTATAACTACTATTAATAACATAGAGCTGTAAGTATAACTCTTTTTGAATTTGTGATGAAATTATTTTACTCAAAAGGCAGAATGTCAAAATAGAAGTACAAAAGGTAATTGATTTGGGAAAGTAACCAACAATTAAGAAGAATACAACAATTCATCTTTATTGAGTATAGTGCGAAATTTTCCATGAAAGCTTTTTTTTTTTTTTTGAAAGGTTTAGATTATTTTTTATAGTACGCAATAGTAGCTTCTCTCTTTATCGAGACAAATTCTTCTTTGGTTGAAACTTCTACTTGTTGAGTAAGATTTTTGGACAAACTCCTTATTTTTTTTTTTTGGACAAGAAACTGAATTCACTGTAATATGACACATCAGCTATTTTTCTTTATAAGTGAACCTATGTTGTATAAATTCTGATACGCGAATACGAATATGGGGATATGACATTTTTAGAAGTGTCGATACTATTTTTATATGATAAATAAAATATTGATATACGACTATTATATGAAGTGTCGATGCATCGAAGAGTGAAATAGTGTGATGATATGAGAATGAAAATAGAAATAATAGTATAATAGACAAATTGAAATAAAAATGTAAAAACTAACCATACATTTATGTTTCCCTTGTGACAGGAGAGAATGACGACCAGAAGTGGCTCTATTTCCTTTCCCATAGCCAAAAATAAATGAACAGAATTCTAATCTGTTTTAGATTGATTATTAGCATCGTATTAAATACAAGTGAATTTAAATAGTTAAAAATATAAATAATTTTTTTTGTTGATAGTTATATATATATAAATTATGATTGTTAATTTGATTATGTTGATTATGTTTTTTTTAGATATCATAATTATAAATTGATTAAATATTATTAATTATATAATTTTTTTTTGTTTAATACCATTTTTTTATCTTAATGACAAATGCATATTTCTATTCTTAATTCGTATCCTAATATTTTAAAAGTTGTGATCCTCATACCCATGTCAGATGATATCTGAATTCATAAAGTATCCGTACTTCATTGAATGTAAAATTCTTACAAGAGGCCAAAACCATCCAGATTTTCAACAATTTTGTGTTTGGAAAGCCTACCTAAATATTATATATTTAATTTTTACCGGGAAGTTCCGGGAACTTTCTCAGCGAGGAATTTTCCTGGAAAATTTTCTGGAGAAAATCTGGAAGGCTGCACCGACTCTTTTACCCGCCAAGAATGCTTTTCCTCTAGTGTTTAACATGGACACTCAACAATTGAGAGTATTGACTAGTAACTCGACAGCCCGCCAAATAATAATAATAATCAAAAAAATAGAGAGAGAATGGCTCAAGGGTTAATTCAAGTTCATCTCCCCAAAACCATTTCTTTGACTTTTTGTCCACAGACACGTGGGCAGACTCAAACTAGCAATTAATTTTAGTTTAATTCAAAAATATATCATGTACTAAAGATATAGTGTCCGTGCTAATCCTACTAGTCGTGTGTTTTGTTTCTGGCTGTCGTGATGTATAAACGTGTAGTTTAGGAAAGTTTTGTCAGTAAATCCCATTCCACATTTCAAAAAACTCAAAACGCGTCCTTGAACGTGATTTTTATTTTTTTGGTTTAATTAGATTTGTATAGGCTTCTTCCGAAAGCACGCCTACAACAATCATTGTCAGTCTCACTCCCTTTCTGGGTTCAGTTTAGTAATTAGTATTAGTTGGTCGGTTGGTCGTACTAATTTGTTGCCTGCAATTTTGAAAGCTTTAGCATTTTGTAGACATTAGAAATTTGTTACTTCCAAGATTTGGATACTAAAACCTCCTACTTGTTAATTTTTTTGGTGCTTTTTTAATGGAAAAATGAGCTTGACTTTTGGGGGATTAGCGCGTTCTCTTAATTCAGACGAAGTTTCCTCGCAGCTTCTTTCTCCATCTAATGGTCAATATAGATTTCTATTTATAGGCACTTGTGAGCAAAATGCTGCCTCTTAATCTTACCAGTAGTTGAGTTGTAATATTGAGAGTTGTGATAACTTTTCTGTGAGTATATTTGGATGGTGTCGAAAACGCAAGCTCAATCTAAGAAGGAAGACAATGGAAGGGGCTTTCAGATTCCAGTACGAGGAGGGACACAGAGGAGAAATGGAGGCTCAAATGAATCAGAGATCATCAGGTACCTACTAATCATTTTGAATTGTTTGTTATATTGGTGACTTGGTTTCTTCTGGTTTTAAAAATATGGTTTTTGTTGTAATTCATTGTGCAGTGCTCTTAGGAATTTGATGAAAGGCCCGTGGATGAATGACATCGGATCCTACTTGGAACCTTTGTTTCGGAAAGTGGTAAGATTCTATCATCTTAATTTGTGACTGAAAGTAATAATTTTGAACAGGATTGTTTTTCTGTTTACCTCAGCTAGATTTAAGACTCTTGCATTTCATACTAATATTGCTATCACAACAAAATCTCGTGTTCAGCGTCCTAAATATTCTCTGTATTGTGTAATTGTTGAGTGCTGCATAATACTTAAGTTCTGTTTGTTCTTTGTATGCAAAAAACAAGTTTAGGTCTGTGTATTTCCCATACCTGCATCGAAGAAATTCTTGACATAAATTTGGTAAAAGGCATATCCCTTTTCTAAAATTTCATCCGTTTGACCACTGCTTGATTTCAATAGATACCAGTAAGAGTATAAAGGAATTGCATGGCTATGCAAAATATTTTCCCATATCTGCATCACTTCATACTTCAAACAAGGTTTTGCTCAAATGGGTTTAAAAACTTTCATTTGATTATAGTTAGCTGCAAGTGTCACTTCTGACTCCCAAATTTCTCAATCGTCTGATCATTTATGTTTTTGTCTTCCTCAACTAGGTACGAGAGGAGGTGGAACGCATAATCTTAGGTCATCAATTTCCAAGGTTTGTTTCTCATGTCCAACTTTTCTGCTTTCTCATCCATACTCTGATTGCTCTTTTAAGTTCTCAATATTTTCCTCATATATGTTGCAGAGCAAGGTTTAGTCAAAGTGAAACATCAGGAGTCAAGCCCTTACAGTTGCGCTTTATCAATAAATTGCCTGAAACACTTTTTACCCTATCTAAGATAATGGCTGAAGATCACACACCACTTCAAATCGCACTATTTGATGTTAGATCTCAATCCATAGTGAATGATGGTCCCATGTCCTCCATAAAGGTTGAGATATGCGTCCTCAATGGTGAGTTTGGTTCCGATGGCAGTGAGGATTGGAATGAAGAGGAATACGTTGCCAACATTTTACGTGAAAGAGATGGCAAAGGGCCATTATTAAATGGAGATAAGATCATTACTTTAAAAAATGGAGTTGGTTGTATTACTAAACTTATGTTCACTGATAACTCGAGTTGGATAAGAAGCCGAAAGTTCAGATTAGGAGTGAAAATTGTGGGTGAAGAAAACGTAAGGGGAGGTAGAAGTGAATCTTTTGTTGTGAAAGATAACAGAGGAGAGTGTAAGTATTGGATACTAAATCCTGCTTTTTCTTGTTTTGGTTCTTGTTGGCTTTGATTTTACATTACCATGCTTGCTCCATTAAAGGAAAAAGTGAGACTGATATGTGATTTGGTCATTTCAGTGTACAAGAAGCACTATCCTCCATCCTTGAACGATGATATATGGCGTTTGGAGAAGATAGCAAAGGATGGAAAAATCCACAAGCG
>JANHAO010025251.1:0-11412 GCA_026873985.1 Saraca asoca
ACGTGCACTTGCGTAATTTTGAGTGACAATTTCATTTTAAAACTCATACTTAACAAGCATCTTGGTATACCACTCATTTCAATAATGTCCATATTTTTTGTATCTAAAATATTGAACATTAGATTTGTTACTTACTTCATTCTAACCTCCTTGATGTTTTTAAAAATTGCTATCACTTGATTTTTTTTGTTGGTGGAATTAAAATATCCACCTTTTACACATCACCATCCTCGTCCTCGTCCTCATCCTCATCCACCACAACCTTGACTACTATCATGCTTTGCCAGGATCACTCAAGACTTAAGCTTATGGCTTTCTGATTCATTTGTTGCTCATGTGAACATAATAAACCCATCAACCTCTCCATTGACATGGTTGATGTATCTTGTGATTCCTTGATTGCTACAACAACATAATTAAACTTTGTAGTTAAAGATTGCAAGATCTTTTCTACAACGTTGGTTCCTAGAATTTCTTCGTCGTTGACTCTGAATTGGTTGATTACGAACTAAACTCGATCAAAGTAGGCTGAAGTTGATCCTGAGTCATTCATGTGTAATGATTCAAAATCACCTTGTAGTGTTTGTAGCCACACTTGTCTGACACGATCATCACCTTTGTAGGATTTTTTCCATAACATCCTTTGCCTCATTTGCTTTATTCGCACATGATATTTTTTCAAATATTGGTTTCTTAGTGGCTTGAAAAAATTACATATAATGCTTTTTTATCCTTCTTTTGAGTCTCCACCAGTGCATCTTTCTTATCTTTCTCCAGTGCATTAAACTCCTTTTGGTCTTATACTTTGGTATAACCAGCCTCCACCAAGTTCCATAAATCTTGGGATTTGAAGAATACTTTCAACTGGATACTCCAATTATCATAGTTTTTGCCATACAATTTAGGAAGCTATAGTTGGATTGAATTTAATGCCATTTTACAACTGAGCTCTGATACTAGATGTTGAACTAAAAAATAAAAGAAGAATATTTCTAGAGAAGAATATGAGAAAAGAGGAATTTTTTTATCACAACTTTAACTCAATACACAAAGAAACACTGCACTCTGTCTAACTCATAAACTTGCTAACTTATTTCTCTTCCTCACTTTTTAATTGGATTACAAAAACTAAAATAAGTTATATTTATAGGCAAAACTAGACTCAAAAGATAAGAATAAAATCTTCAATTTCATCCCAATAAATCAACATTATCTTTACTAAGTGCATTCTAAAAACAAAAGGCCTAAGGCTTATCTTAACATATCGTCTTTATTTTCACTAAACTTTATCTACTATATTCAAAAATAAATATTTCAAGCTTATCTCAAGCTCCAACCTTGTCTTTTACAATTGAGGCTCCAATTTTCATAATTTAAGGCTTTGGCTTTTATCATTTTTTTTCAAAATCCAATTTAGATTATTTTCAATAAGGGCCTTGGATAGAAGTTCTTCCATTCAAATTTCCCTTATACATTTAATTCTCTTGTTTATGTCTATGTTTATATCAATTGTCTAATTTCATATTTTGAGTAGCTTTACCAACAAACCCCCTGTCTTTTACTTTTATACACTAAATTAATCACCACCCCCTGTGGATTGACCTGGACTCATCCTACTACAAGTTAGGATGGTTCAACTTATTATCTTTACTGATTCTGATCGTTGTCAATCCTTGATCAACCAATTTTTTCACCTTGAAATTAAAAATAGGTTGTCAAGAAAAAAGCTCGTAGAATTTTAGATAATCTTTGGATCCGAAGAAATTTATGTTGTCAATTTCGAACCTTTCAAGATATCAATTATCAATAAGCAAATAACTGATTTATAATCATAAAAATACATTGATTCACTAGAGACCTTAATAGATCACAAAAAATCTTGAAAGAGTGCAAGATTTAGCAAGAAATCATTAAAATTGCTAGGGATCATAAAGATCTTTTAAAATTGGTGAAGATTGTAGGAGATTGTTAGAGATAGCAATACATCATGAAAATTCATAATAAAACATGAAAATCACATAAATAAGATATGATTGAAATAGGTATCAATAGAAATGGAATAAACTTAAGAAAAAAATAAATGGAAAGGTTAGATCGTGTTAGTAAATAGGTTAGTTAAAGTGATAAGCCAATGTAGGATAAGTGATGAGCCTATATAGGATAAGTAATAAGTCTAGATAGGTCAATAACTTATAAACCTATTAGGACTTTATTTCATGTACATATCTTCAAGATAAATACATATTTCTGGCTTATTGTTGAGCATGGCTTCATAATATCTTTTCTCGTTCTCTCTTTCTTAACATGGTATCTAAAGCCTTCTAAACCCTAGATATTATCTCACTTCCCAACCTATCCAAACAAAACTTATCCTTTCTCTTTCTTCTTCTCCTTCTTTCTTCTTTTGTTGCCATGAGTCACGGTGGTTTCTATCTAGTGGTAATTTTTAGATTGCATGTTTGGCAGTAAGTATCCAGCATTTGGATATAATATTTGTGATGGCTGATAGTCATCAATTTTGGCAAAAAAACTGTTGACGGTAAAATTCGATTAACCCAAGTTCTGAACCTTAAGCTATAAAATGAATGTAAAACGGGAGTAAAAGAGAGAGAGAGAGAGAGGGGAAGAATAGGGAGACACCAGGAGTTTTTAATATGATTCGGCTAAAGTCAATTATTGACCCCTATGTTCATAACTTTTATTACTCTTTGCTGAGTGTATTATATCTTATGATTGTATATGTCATGAATAATAATCTCATCTTTTTTTATATCGTTAGGGTGTTACAGCTTGCATAGAAATCTATCACAGATAAGTTTCATAACTTGATTAGGATTAAATAGTAGATCAAGATAGACAGTTATAATAAACTCTTACTAGGATAGAGGACTAGATGGAGTTTCCCCATGATTGAGGACTTTTTTTATGAGCTATGAGCTAGGCCTTACTTTTATGACCTAAGGTTGCTACTTTGACCCATGTTGACCAATGACCTTGACTCATACTTAGCGACCTAGTATCTTGGTTTGGTGACCTCAATCTAAATGAGTTGGGCCTTGGTTAGCTGGATCTATCCATTGGGCTTTTACCAGCCTATTTATGCGATATAAAAATTACCCATAACATTAGCCCCTAACTCTCAGTGTGATCTACGGACTGAGAGCTAAAAGTCTTTGATAAAAGCTGGGGATCATGATCAGTTTCTATTATGTTGTATTGTCTGCCCATACCATCATTACCACATTAAATGCGTGCACCTTTTCGTAACTGTCAGTGCAGTAGCGACAGAGCCCTATTTTTCGTTGGGCTGTTAGATCAAGGATGGTTGACCATTCTCCTGATCCAATGATGTGGCGTGCTATGTTATAAGGTCAGAAAACCCTTCATTCTGCTAATTCAGTAAGTTCTCTAAATACAATCTTGGTTCTAACTTTCCATTTTTTATGAATGCCTTGCTTTGTGATTTTCTAATATCTATCGATTTGGTTTGGTAATATGCGTTCATTTAGTCATTAGGAAATTTTTTCCTATTGATTAGTTCTGTTTACTTGTGGGCCTGTTACTTGTTCATAAAATTGCCATATTGTTTGCTTGACAAAGTACCCGTAGGTTTAAAGGTCACAGGTTATCGAGTTTAGCCTTTTTTCTATTTCCTTGGTTTTTGTAACCTATTAGGTTCATCAGTCAAGCCCCACATGTTTTCCATAGTCTAAGTTTTAGATATGGTGGTCCAAGGCATGTGTGGCATGTTGTATAGAAAACCTTGTTACCTTTAGCTTGTAGATAAGGTTCACTTTTAGCAACCTAATTATTCCTTCTTCTATGTAGATGGCAGGTCATAAACGCCATGGTCACTGAATAGGAAGTGACAAGGATTTTAAATTCCCATTCCAAAGTAGGGAGTTTGTGCATTTTGTAGATAAAGCAACCTCTAGGAGTGGTGAGGTCACCCAGAGGGTCATTGCTCATCCTAATCCTATTGAGGGCCATTAGGTTGCTGAAAGTCAGGAGACCTTAGACTATATGATGTTTACACACCACCCTTTAGTCATTAAGCCTAATGATCTTAGGAGTATAGTTGAAATGTTCCATCTCCCAACGAGTTGTCATGTTTTGGCATCTTCTCTCAATGATCACGTTGCCGATCCTCCTAAGGGATTTGTTGCCATTAACTCCTAACATCTCGCTGCTGGGCTTAGGTTCCCAGTCCACCCTTATCTCGTGGAGCTATTAAACAAACTGCATCTTTTCCCTTTTTAGCTTACACTGAACTCATATTCTTAACTCACCTTTCTTGCCCTCTTGTATCTTAGAAATGGTCTCCCTCCTCCTTCAGTAAGAGTTCTTTGCTATCTTTTTAGCATTAGAAGTGTGGGTCAGAGTGATGGGATTTATTACTTGTTAGCTCAACAAATTGAGTATAAAAGGATCTTGCCATAAGGTGATGCTATGGGCAAGTCCAATATAGGGCTTTACAAAACCCATTGATTTTATGTTTCATGTCCATCTCTACGTGATCTCCATAGTTTTGGTTTCGTCCTTACTCCTGTTAAGCGAGTTGAAGACATTCAAGCTTGTATGAATTTGTTTTATTCTTTGACTTTTAACATTGTATTTTATTTTGCAAACAGAGGTAATAAGGAGAAACCATCATTGGAGGCTAGGAAGATTAAGGTGCTAGACCAGTTTGCTGCTTTGGATGACCTGAAGAATGATCTCAAGTTCAATAAGGACCTTTTATGTTCACATAAGCTTGCTCCAACTTTTAATGTCAAGCTTTCTAGAGACATCAGAACTCGTGGAACTAAAAAGGTTGGTCCGACAAATTTTAGAGAGTACGAAGATATGTTGAAGCTCAACCTTTGATTGCCATGGACCTCCCGTTCTACCCTGTTTGTTGCTACTACTGCCACTTCATTGGCCCCTGCTATCGTAGGTTTATCTTCTCTTGTCATAGCATATTCTCAAATGCTTGTTCCTACCTTACATCCTGAGGTGGTTGAGATGGCTGGGCAGGTCACCTCCTCCTACCAAAAAACAAAGAATAGGTAGGGGAAAGAAGGTCATTGTTGCTTTAGAGGTGATACTCGAGGTTGGAGCTGAGGAGCAACCTTCCAATCTTGGCCTGAAAATGGAGGAATACTTCAATTTCCTTTAGGAAGACGTCAAGTCGATTCTGGGGCCTTGTAGTAAGGTCAAAATGTTAAAGTTAGAGGAGTTTTTGGGGAAAGGATAAATGGGTTATGCAGCTCACCATAGCTTACTGGTAAGTAAAGTCTTTTCATCTTGGTTCTGTTGCCTTTTATAATCTGACTTGTTCATTCCTCTTCTCTTTTTTTAGAGCTTGTTGTCAATAATAAAGGAGAAGGATGCACTCCAGGCTTGGGATGAGAAAAAGAAAAAGCTTGAGGGCAATCTCACTATTACAACTATCAAGGTGTTAAAACTGAAGGAGAAAGTCAGAGATGCTGAAGTCACCAGGAAGGGAGCTGAGGAAGCTTTGTCTCGCAAGGTGGCAAATTACTAGGTTGTTACATCCAGCCTTCATAAAGTTGTTGACGAGCTAACAATGGTAAAGGGTGAACTAGATGTAACAATGCAGTGAGCTGAGGCTTTCGAAAGGAAATATGAAATGGTTAGGAATAAGGTCGCTCAGGCCAGGAATACAGCTATATTGGCAGAAAAGAAGGTTACTTGGGTTAAGGCAGAGACTGTCATGCTAATTATGAAAGCTGAAGAAGAGGCGACATCCAAAGCCACCGCTAACTTTTTGTTTACCTTATGGGAGGAGCATCTAAAGATGGATTTTTCCTTTTTCGATGGGAATGTTCTCAAGTTCATCAAAGGCTTCGAGGAGGATGCAAGAGTAGCTTCTCCTGATAGGGGTTTGCAACTAGCATGTGGAGCCTCTCCGGCTCAAAACTTGATAAAAAGCAGCTTGCAGGTCATAGAGGTTGATGATGATTAAACTACAGGTGATCAACTTGCTTCGCATGGGGACTCTCCTGCCTAAGGCACAGATTCTGGGGGCTAGTCTCTCCCATAGGCCATAGTAGTTATAGGTTTATGTATTTTGAACCTTCATACAGATATTCTCCTCATTGAGGACTTTAATTAATTTTGTTATTATTATGATGATATCATGAATAGACCTCTACAAATCATAGTTCAATAAATATTA
The DNA here is from genome assembly GCA_026873985.1 of Saraca asoca. Lineage (NCBI taxonomy): Eukaryota > Viridiplantae > Streptophyta > Magnoliopsida > Fabales > Fabaceae > Saraca > Saraca asoca. Next base: position 6,182 of record JANHAO010025251.1, read on the forward strand.
ATCAGGTTGAATCACCAATCGCTCTCACTAATGCCTTTTAGCTTCCAGTAATGCATATTTATTAGTTCGAATGGCTAGTAATTCTCAGTTAGCTATGAACCATCAGCTGGTTAATGAATTGAGCATCGATGTGTTTCAGTTGGCAATGAAGCATCAGCTGGCAAAGGATTTGAGTGCCTTAGTGCCTTAGCTAGCAATGAGCCATCAACTGGCAATGAATTGAGCATTGATGTGCCTCAACTAGCTATGAGCCATCAGCTGGAGAGGGATTTGTGCACCTTCGCACCTTAGTTGGTAATTAGCCATCAGCTGGCAAAGAATTCAAGAACCTTCAAGCCTCAACTGATAATGAATTGAGCACTGATGTGTCCTAGCTAGCTATGAGCCATCAGCTAGAGAAGGATTTGAGCACCTTCACGCCTCAACTGGCAACGAGCCATCAGCTGGCAATAAATTGAGTACCAATATGCCTTAGATGGCAATGAGCCATCAACTGGCAAAGGATTTGAGTGCCTTCACACCTCAACTGGCAACGAGCTATCAACTGGCCATGAATTGATAACTAATGTGCCTCAACTGGCTATGAGCCATTAGCTGGAGAAGGATTTGAGCACCTTCGCAACTTGGTTGGCAACGAGCCATCAGCTGGCAATGAATTGAGCACCGATATGCCTCAATTGGCAATGAGCCATTAGTTTGCAATGAATTGGTAGCATATGGTGCCAAATTAGTAGGTAGCTTGTAGTGCCAAAGAGTAGGTCATATGCGATGTTAAATAGTAGGTCGTATATGGTGCCAAAAAGTAGGTCATATGTGATGCCAAATAATTGATCACATGTGGTGCCAAAGAGTAGGTCATATGTGGTGCTAAATAGTTGGTCACATACAATGCCAAAAAGTAGGTCACATGTGGTGTCGAATAGTTAGTTACATATGGTGCCAAGTCCTTGTAAGTACGTCAAGTCGAATGCCTTTTTTAGAGTAGAAGGGTAGGTGCTCGCTTCCGGTATTTTGTTTGAAAATTCATTCAAAAGTTAATAATTAGTTATAAAAAATTAAAAACAATATTACAGGGTTAGATAGGCAAACTTGGGTTTATTGATAATATGGGTGGAGACGTGTAGCACTTCAAGCTCGAGGCTTTCCATAAAAAATCACATCAATCTTCTTGCCCCTTATCCCTAGTTTGACTTCATCCTTATAGTAGTGTCGGGCTATATACTGGTCACCTCGCACACATCTAACTCCATTGGGGGTCAAGAACCTAATGGTAAGTGTCCTAGCAGACGTGACCATTTAGCACTACATTATATGCTAAGGGACAGTTGATGATCAGAAAATCTACCAGGATGGTTGCCTGGTGACCTGAGTCTCCAGGAGTAATAGAAAGCATACTCTACCCTATTAGTACTATTGCATCTCCGGTGAATCCATAAAGGGGCTTTGGTGAAGGCTCCAATTGACTTATGCTCAAACCCATCTGTTCAAAACATCTCTTGTTCATTACATTCACCGAGCTACTTGTATCGATCATAATCCTTTGAACCTCGACATCATCAATTCTGTCTCGAATAATTAGTGCATCGTTATGGGGGAATGTACTCCACGTGCATCTTCATCTGTGAAGGTGATACTATCCGAGGTCATTCTTGCCTTCTTAGTAAGACCCTCAAATTCGCTATGTCTGATAAATAGGACGTGTTTTGCTTCCAACAGGTAGTGTTCATCTAACCCGTTTGAAGTGCCTGCAACAGAAGGCCCATCGTGAATGGTAAATATAATTTTTACCGAGGGTGCATCTTCCTACTTGGGAGTTTGCTGGCGTTGCTATCGTGTAGGTTGCTGAAGCTACTGAGGTTGCTATTCTATAGGTTACACCACATAATCTCTTAAATGACCTCTCTTGATTAGATCCTCAATCACGTCCTTGAGTGCCCTATATTTCGAGTTGTTATGCCTAATTTCATCGTGATAAGCACAATACTTGTTCTTGTTTCTAAATTGATTAGGAGTTCTTATGGGGTTGGGCTTCCTGAAATCCTCCCTATCCTTTTCTATTGCAAAGATTCTCTCTAAAGTATTCAACACGATGCTGTAGTTGTCATGGCGACCTTTACGCTGAGATTGCTCGCTTCTGGCCTTTTTCATGACTTGGTTTTTGGGGTTATCTCCTTGACTCTTCTTACCATTTTCGACATTGTTCCTCTTTTTAGTATGGTTAGAGCCATTTGCCTTGTCCTTTGGACTTTTTAGGGCTGAAGGTTTCCTCCCACCTTATCTCTTTGGTAGTTTGCTCATAGAATTCTCCCAGGTCCTTTACCAGAGATTTGTATATGCTATCATATAGCTTCCCATCTTTATGGAGTCCCGCCAAGATCACTGTTAAGATACTCTCATCTGAGGAATTTTCTACGTTACTGACCTATTGTTGGCAATTTTTGGTACTGCATAAATGGGCTGGTAAAAGTCCAATTGATAGATTCAGCTAAAAAAGGCCCAACTCATTTGGATTGAGGCCATTGAACCAAGATACTAGGTTGCTAAGTATGAGTCAAGATCACTAGTCAACATAGGTTAAAGTAGCAATCTTAGATCATGAAAGCAAGGCCCAGTTCATAGCTCGCAAAAAGCATCTTCAGGATTATTTAATGAATTTTGATATCTTCATGTGATTTAGAGCACTGTTTGGCATGACTTGTGATTGCACAGGTCTACTTTGGCAAGGCTACCCTCAATATTAAGTGGTTTGGACCACTAATTTGGCTATGTGACTTGCTTTAATATCTTGGAATTGGCTTCAATAAATACAACTTGAGAGCAACATGGTTTGTGATAATATTGGTGGTTTTGGTGCAATTCCAACCATAGGTGCTAGAGATTTTGAGGATCAACTAGGAAGTTCAGGGAGCAGCTAAAGGGAAGCTAATAGAAAACTTCTAAAAGTTGTGTCATTTGTGCCTTGTCAGAGGAAAACAAGTGGAAAAATGTCGACAGGGTTTGAGTGTTTGGTTTAGGAGGAAGTTGTTAGCATACTATGTTTGTTGTAAGTCATTCATGTGGTTTAAAGTTTGTGAAGTTTTCTTTATAGTTATTTTTATTATATTTTATTTTTGAAAGTTCAAAATTAATTTAACAAGCTTAAGCTTTGGAAGCTTCAACTTGAGACAAAATGTTAGTGAATATATTAGTTAAGGTGATAAGCCTATGTAGAATAAGTGATAAGTTTATATAGGACAAGTGATAAGTCTAGATAAGTCAATAAATTATAGACCTAATAGGACTCTATTTTAATATAAATATATATGTCTGGCTCATTGTTGAGCACGGCTTCATAATATCTTCTCTCCCTTTCCCTCTTAACAAACTGTAAATGGTGCCAATGAAGATAACTCATTTAAGACCTTGTCAAAGATCGACTTGACAGTGACAAAGAATGACTGAGAATGACCAATCATAATGATGGAAAGGCCTACATAAAATAATCTAGGTGATGGTGACCACCGTGACTTTTTTTTACGGTTAAGTCAGTTATAATTGCAATTTCTCAATATACAAGTGACCATAAAAAGGATAAGTTCATACATGTTCTCTTTATATAGGCTTGAGATAAGATTGATCAACCGACAGGGGATGATCACATAATGATTATCTAGTGGTTTGAACATTTTAGAAGTGCATTTGTCACCTACTATCAAGATTCTTGGTAGAGCATCACGTGGTCTGAGTTAGTTACCAATGAATCTTGTGTGATGCATATGATTGACCCACATCGTGAACTGATCAACCACATGCTCTCCACATGACCAATCTTCAATCATCATTTGTCAATTGCCACATCAATTTATATAGTACATATTTAGTATGAATTTGATATGTATTGGTGGTTCTAAATATTGTAAAATGGATTTAGTTATCTTATATAAATCTCATATAAAAATTATTTGTCTTGTTCCACCAAATGGTACCTAAGTACAATCTACCACAATTGCTTTAGTGAAAACTCAAACTCAAATAATTACTTGAAAGTAAGGATCTTTGTACAATTAGACCCCAACTCAACATCCATGAGAAAAACTTTTGCCTAACTAGAATTTAAGTTGGACTTTAAAATTTTCAATAGCATAATAAAATTTTCTTCCCTTCCTAAAACCTTTTAAGCACTGTTGGAAAATCTTCACCAAAACAATCAAATTGGACAGAAAAATATTTAATTTTTGAGTTGGATTTCCAAACCAATGATTTGTTATATATTATTTGAATTAAAAGAAAAACAACTAGAACAAAAAACATTTTTTTTATCCAATTGAAATATCTTCTGATACTTTAATAAAAGAGACTTAAGCATATCTTTTCTAAAATTAGTTCACATGACTAGCCTCTACTTCACATTTTTCTTTGGCAGTGATGTACTATGATTACTTTTAAAAAAAAATATTGAACAAATATTTATGATCTCAGAAATCTCAACACAAAGACTACCATAATTTTACCTTTTTGTTTATGGTGTCTTTTCATAAATTAGTAAGGTTTCACAAACCCTTCTTAATTATCAACCAATGTTATAAGTAATTTTATAAACTTTTATTAATTATGCATTGGAATCAACTCTTCAAATTCTTGCAAGTCACATAATTCAAGCTACTTTATTTATAATTTTAGTGATATTGTTTGTCAACTTGCGGGCATTTTGCTTAATTTATTTCTTCAAGCAAATTACAAATAAACCCTTTATATTTAGTCAAATGTCCAATGTTAATTCCTAGTATGATGGAATTAATAGCCAAACTTTGTGCATAACTAATAAAAAATCATTGAATAAATGGATTGTGTGTATGACTCATCATATTGGACATAGGAGATAGATTACTACAACTTAAGTACTGTCTTCATCAATTATTTCTATATTGTTTGTATATAGTTTCCCCCATAGGTTCTAATTGTCTAGAAATGAGGAAATCAGCAAGGACTAGGGAGGGACCATTTTTGTACATGTACATGTGTGTTTATACACATAAGAGTATTATTCTTGTATAAAAGTGAAGATGGTCAGGATTAATGTTAGTGAAAATGGGTGCCCTAGACTAATTTGATTGAGTCCTATCGCATCCACAACTACATGTTCTGTGGATTTGAATATTAAAGGTTAATTATTCATCTTATATTGCATTCATCGTATATTGCATACTTAAGATGAAGCCCATGGTGAGAAGTTAACTCATTCAATCAATCCT
>JANHAO010025252.1:0-11413 GCA_026873985.1 Saraca asoca
ATGGTTTATTGTATAAATATGTAATATTCATTATGTTATATTTGTAATTGAGTTCTGGATGCCCAGTAGATTGTTGTTGTTAAGCTTGGGCCACTGTATATTTATGTAAATTGTCTATCAGGTTCTGATAAAATAAGGCCTTGAGCCTCGATGTCCAGTTGATAGAGGAAACTCTATCAAATTTTCAGCAAGAATAAAAGAAAACTAAGGGTCAAAATGTATAGTTAGGCTTGTAGGAGGTCTCCTACGGGCGATCTTCTCCGTCGGTCACGGACCTGGGAATTGGATCGTGACATTGTTCATTACCTATCTTGCAATGTTTGCGTCTAGATAAGTCTAATTATGTTTTAAGAAAATTGCATGAAAAAATATATGGCAGTCATATAGTTGGGAATGCCCTTGTTCAAAAAGCTTTGCCATTAGGCTATTATTGTCCTATTATGCAAAAAGATACTTTAAAAATGGCAAAAAGATGTGACAAATGTTAGAAATACACTAACATCCCACGACAACCACCAAACGAATAAAGATCCATCACTTTTCCAAGGCCCTTTGCATAATGGGGAATAGATTTCTTAAGACATTTTTGATAACCCTAAATAATTCAAGTTTTTAATTATAGCTGTTGATTATTTTACTAGATGGGCTAAGGCCAAACCCCTATTAACTATTATTGCTTGTAATACTCAGAAATTCATTTGGAAGACTATTATATATAGATATGCCATTCCTTATATTAGAAAAATATATCAAAAGCATCAAGTATGCATAGTAAAATTGTAACATTTTCCCTAGGCCTGGATTATGTTGTTTATAAATTAATTTATAAAGTTTTGTATAATTCAAATAAGCATAAAAATGATATTTTGATTATACCTTCTCAAGAACTATTCTTAGAATCCTCGATCTTCAAATTTAAATTTGATTTTTGAATAATTCCATAAACTCTTTAACAAGCCTTATGATCAAATCTTTTGGATTGTTTTCAGCCAACTCCATCAGATTTGATCACCAATACCAATGATGATCTACATAAGCCAATTACATTCAAAGCCTCCACCAATGTTTATGTAATAAGTAGAGTAGAAAAATCAACTTCTTAGCTTAAGAAGTGTTATCTCTCCAGATAATCACAAGTTCATTCAACTAGAGTTAGCGTTTGAATACAAATATGGATATACTTAAGGAAAATCGGGAGTTGACTCATATTAGATTGGTTGTGTATAAGTAGAAATTGGCCACATATCACAATGACCAAGTAAAAAAAATAAGGTTTTAATGAAGCTTCTTTGGTATTATGAAAAGCACATAGTCCAAGAAAAGAAACTTAAGATGGAAAGCTAACAATAAATTGGAAAGACCCATATCGACTTTCTAGTAGTTTGAGGAATGATGCATATCATATAGAAACATTAAATGGAAAAATGCTCCCTAAAATATGGAATGCTACCCACTTAAAAGAATATCATGTACAAGTAATTAGTTGATATGATGTGAGAGTATGATTAATTGATCATGGATTAGGAAAGCCCAAATGAGGCTTTTTCCCTTTATCAGTCAATCTTATATTATAATTCTTTTATCCCATTATGGATGAATAAAATTGATTTGTTTTATCTTAACAAGGATTTTATTATGGATTGAATTTCTTGATAGAATATCACTAAAAGCAAGACAAGCCGATCACAAGGCCAAGTGTTATGAAATTAGTATTGCCAAAATAAACAAATGCCACTAGTTTTATCTTCAACTGATTGTAATAGTTAAATCATTATTGAAAGCATTGCTTCAAGAGCTACTACCTCAAACTTTCTAGCTAGAAAGGTCAAGTTTGATGTTTATATTCTAAAAGGCCACAAAAAAGCATTGCCTTGTATGTTAGAGTTAAAAGCTCAAATATGTGATGGACTATAATGGTAAGATAGTTAGGTCTTAAAACCCCCTTAAGACTAATCCAATAGATCAAATCCTTATGTACAATAAGTCCATTATATAATAAACTAAGCTATAAATTTATTATGTAGACTAAGTCATTTAATATAATCTAGCATATGGTTAAACTTGGCATTTATTGGTATAAAATTTATAAGAATCATGTACTTATTGCATTTCCAAATCATGTAAATGAGCAAACCATAATATTTTGGGCTTTGGACCTAATAGAAATACTTAAAGCAACAAAATATAAATAGCCCAAGTATACCAAACTATTAAAATTGTTCAAATTATTTAAAACATCTGAACAAAGTACTAGACAAAAATATCCAGAGATCATAACAGTCAAAATAGTCATATCTCTAGCTAATCAACTAACACATCCTATATGCCTTTGCCAGTATTCTTTACACTGAGTCTTATGTCTTCAGGTGCAAAGTTTTTATATCTTTTTCTGTGTCCAATCATTCAAGATTAAAGTCTTTGTACAAGTACTTCACTTGGTCAACTAATTAATTGAAACCAACCTCAAAAGAGTCAACGGTTAATTTTTCTCAGTTAGTTGTTAGTCTCTTTATAGCAATCTTTATAGTTTCAAAGAGATCATCCTTTTTTTCATGCATCCTACTTGCATTCCATAGAGTCAAAATCACCTTGATCTTTTTAAAAGCATATTTGTGGTTTTGAGCTTCCATGGAGGTGTTTACAGCTATAGTTTCAAGATAACTTATATTTTTAAAGTGCCTTATCCTTTTACTCTAACAATTTCTTTATAGATGCAGTGGTAGACTTTATATCTTCCAGCTCTTTACTAAGGTTGTTAAAGGCCAATCATTCTTTTCCTTTACTTTCAAAGGAAATTAATCATCCTTACAAATCTCATTACGAGTTATGAAAAGACAAGCACTTTGCCAAAAACTTTAAGTTACCATGTGATAGGATATATCAATTACCATGGTTTTGAATCTGTCTCCCTTGTCCAACAACGCCCTTAGGGAAAAGGAGTTGTGCTAGATCAAATCCAATATAATTGATGTCATAATAAAATAGGCTATCCAATAAATTAACACCACAGCCCTGCGATCTTTCTTTTAGGCTGGTCAAATGAACTTCCTTGTTCAAATGATGAGCAGGCATAGAATGGTTCATAAGGTTAGAGGACGATGTCTTAATGTTAGTAAGGTTGACAGATTAAAATGGAACAAAGAGAGCAATATTCTTTCCTTTTAAATCAAATGGTCAAGGATTTTTGTTGTTGTGCTATAGGGATGATTGATCAAACATCTTATGATCCTTCATTAAATGCTTAAGATCAATCTCTTTGAATTGGTCAGTCATCTTGAGGGTTATTTTTTTGGATAAAGGTGGTTTGTTTTGGTTGGAAGCTAGGGTGAATTTCTTATTAAGTTTCCTTAACCCATCTAATTAAGGCGTACTTTTTGCTTCAAGGAACAACTTTGCAAAAAGAAGAGATTGGTCAATGTAACAAATAAAGAGTAAAGTTTAACAACAAAGTAGAGTCAGAAAGAAAAAACTTAAAACATCTTGGATGTTCCAAGGACCCGGTTCTGAGACTATATCTATCACCAATTGTTCTTCATTTTTATAATTTTATTTTTCTTTTATGGGGAAAGGAGTAACTGGCCAAGACCATACTAAGGGAAACCATAACGTTCCCTTGCAATTGAGCTAACATGGTCAATTATGACCATTTTGTAGGCAAGCCTTGAAGTAAGAATCTTTCCAACCCTTAACCCTTGATAGCATATTAGTGAACATATGTCTTCTAGACCTTTAAGTGATATATACCCATTTGCTGCTCTTTTTGGTCAAATGTTTGAAAAAATATAAGCAACATTTTGTAAAAGGTATAAGATGTAACTTTCAACAAGCAAACTTAAAACGAACAAAAAATACCTAATCATTATATGTTATTTTTTAGCGTGCGATGTTAAGATATCAAAGAATAGCATATTGTAAAGGAGTAAATGGAGGGTTTGCCCCAATTCTTTCAATAAAGGCACTATAAAACATGAAGTATTTACTGGTATCAGAGCTCTAATACCATTCATCCTCTTCAGTGGGTTCAAATGCCATTGTGATTAGTTAAACAAGGAGGGTGAATAATGCTCCTTGAGTTTTTCAACTCAATAGGTGGTAAGCCACGAGATCAACGTAGGCATTGGTCATACTTTCGGACTAATCCATTTGATTTTTTTAAGAGACCTACTGGTTCAATAGGCCATGTCATTCCCATTATTGTATATAAAATTGATCCATAAGGAATTTTTCAAGAATAGGCTCTACAATGGTTTACATATTTCTTAATGATATTAATCAATCGAGAAGATGAAGCCTTGTTTGTATTAATTGTTGTTCAAATTTTCTCAGTTTTGTCATATAGGTTTGTTTTCAAAGTAGTAGACATCCCATCATGGGTTCTACTTAAGCAAGCAAAATTAGAATGATTAATGAAGGGCAATGGATTTTCTTCTTATTCATTATCTATATTAGGTTATGTCTAGAAGGATCGGGGTTAGTTTGTTATTGTTTGATTTCTTCATTTGACATAATTAAAGTATTGGTCGTTCATCCTCAGATGAGTTCACCATTTGAATGTCTTTTGATTGCTCATCCACTGGGTTCCTGAACATTGATTCAAAATGACAAAAGAAAAATAAAAAGGAAGAGCAAGCATACCTTTAAATAAAAAATAATAAAGAAAATGGAAAGTCAGTATAATTAATTAATTAATCAAGAGTTTCAGCCTAAAAATTATTCTGAACCCTTAAATTTCAACCTAATTGAATTCTAGACCTAAAACTTCAAACTCAAAAACCTAAAAAATAACTTCACTTAAAACTTAAATGCAGAAATCTAGTTTGTTACACAACTAATTCCAAATATTTGATCAAGAAATATGGGTATCCACCTAGTAGATTCAAAGATCTCTATAAAAGCATAAAATCTTAAGATTTAGGAACCATTACACTAGAATAGGAATTTTCAAAGAAAAAATAGTGAAACAACAATACTACAATTGGAAAACTTAGGAAAAATGATATAAGGCTTAAAACATTATAATGAAAACACATAACTATGTTTTCCCCAAAATTCTTTGGACCAATAAAATTTTGTAAAAACACCCGATAGCAAAAACAATAACATAGCAATAAAAGCAGGAATTAGAGATTATCAAAAAAACCTAGTGCAATATGACAAACTTCGTAACCGAAAGAGACAAATATACAAATTTAAAGTAAAATAAAATGTTTTAGATAACTATTAAGTATCAATATAATGAAAATCAGAAAATATGAAGCAATGTTGAAGAAAGGGAAAGTGATGCTTACCTATGAAACAAGAATTAAGTAAAAGATTTTGTAGATAAAGACTCAGGTAAACAAAGAAGTGCCAAACACTTTTTAGAAATTTTATATAAATTGTATATTAAAATGAAAAATTGAAGGGTTTTATAGACTTAGAAATTAGACAAGTAGATTTGACGCATATAGATATCAATAGATGGGAGTAACTTGACTACAAGCATTTAATGAAGCAATTATGGTGCCCTTCTCATAAATCAAGGCATCAAGCACGTGGTTAGACCTCGGTATATGGAAAGACGGAAAAGTAAATGAATATTAAATTAAAATAATCATTTTTTATACATATAATCAATCAAAAGAATCTTATCAACTATTATATGTAAAATTTGGTTCATCCTAGATGAATCTGCAAGCGGCCCAAGAGCGGCAAAGAATTAGCTCGAAGAATGCTCAAATCGCTTTGCCATCAAATTGTGTTACAAAGTGACCTCTTTAGCTCGAGCTCGTGCATGACAGAATAAGCTCGACCTCTCCATCCCAAGGACGGGCACATCCCCAGACTGAACGATCTAGCTAATGAAGTATGACTAGCGACTTGGGAGCTTGCTAAATAGAAGGCCCATTCATACTCTACCCAATAGACACATCGGGCCCACCTATTGAAGATAATTTGTCGTAGTTGAATAATAGGATTTTATCTGTCTATTCTGTCTTGTATATTAAATATTGATGTAATAGATTTACTGCATATGAAATTAGTATTGTAACCTCATCTCCTCTATAAATATGAGGAAGAAGCCCATTGCCAAAAAAGGAAAGAGATAGAGATATTAGTAGAAACTCTGCCAAAATAGAGAACCCGAGTGTTGAAACTCTATTGAAATGCTTTCACAATAACACATTACCATGGATGTAGGATTCGGTTCTATCCAGATTTGGCCAAATCACGTTAAAAATGTTGTATCTTCTTGTTGTTCTTCCCTTCTTTCTTATGTGTTTTGCTAATTTGTTGCGTTTGAACCAGTTTATGGTTAGAGATCCTAAAAGAATCCCTTGTTGTCTGGAGTTTGGCTTAATACCAAAATCCAACGTCAACATTTTTGGTGCTGTCTGTGGGGATCTCACTTGTTCTGGTTTATTTCCTATTGTAATGGCCAAGGGAAGAGCCACCAGAGCTTCAAATGCACAATCCAATCTTCCAGAGGGTCATGTCTTGATGACGGACTTGTCCATTGCTCCTTTCATCATAGCAATCACTGGCGTCCTTCCAACCAGCTCTGTACAACCAATTCCCGCCACCAATGGTACCAATGGAGTGCAAACTTGGCTCCAACACTAGGAGAAACTTGAACACATGATGGGAGAGCTAGCTAAAATAGTCATAATGTTAGTGCAAGCACAAGCTCAGAATGTGTAAGGATGGGCTGAGACCACCGCATCCTGAGTTAAATGTTCCGGTGAAACTGACTAAGAGCAAACTTCAAATAACCATCCACATGGTCGGAAAAATGGACCAAACTACCAAGTCTCTAGCTAATGACTAGGGGGCTTAGATGTTTTGGTGGAAGATCTCCTTCAAAGAGTCAAGCATTTGGAGGAGCACCCTCAAGCTCGAAATAACCAAGGTCACTTTGGGGAGCGAACCCCTTTCTCTAGGGAAATCAAGGAGGAACCCCTCCCACTCAAACTTAAAGTCCCAACCATTCCACTATATGATGGGGATGGTGACCCACATAACCATCTGGATCTGTTTAACATCTAGATGGACCTTCAAACTTGCAACTCCTTAATCAGGTGTTGTGTTTTTCCTACTACTTTAGGTGAAGTCCCTCGAATGTGGTTCAGGAGCCTCCTAGCTCGTAACATAAGCAGTTGGGAGGAGTGTCAGGAAAAATTCATTGACCAATATAGAGCACTGAAGAAGCAACTCATACCTCCATGCCATCTCACTATAGTCTTCCAGGGTAAGCACGAAATGTTGAAAGATTACATTACCCACTTCAGATGTGAGGTCAATAAAGTCAAGAAGCCCTTAGATGAAGCCATCTTGACTACCATTTTAATGGGACTTCGCAAATATGGAAAGCTATTTAAAAGTTTGTACAAGTCCCCAGTTAGCAACCCAGGTAAGTTTTATAAGCAAGCCACGAAGCAAATTAGATGGGATGAAACTTTCAGTCCATAGAAGCCTAAGGTGAGCAGCTCAGCCCAAAGTAAGAAGAGAAGTAATCATGGAAGTGAAAATGACAGCCTCGATCGTCAGCTCGCTAAGAAGAGTAAGGATGAACGACCCCTATTTTTAGGTCATCACAACACCTATAACATCTTGTCATATGCCTAAGACAAGACTTTTGTGATGGAAAGGGACAAAGAGGATTTTGAAAAGCCTCCACCCTTGAAGACTCCTAGTAAGTCCAAACTTAACCGAGAGAAATTCTACACCTACCACAATGAGTTCGGGCATGTTATCTCAAAGTGCTAGGCATTAAGAGACACGATCGATGATCTTATCAAAAGAGGCTGCCTGTAAGACTATGTTGTGCAACCTTCTAGGCAACGACTTAGACCATCTCAGTAGGACCTCAAGCAAGAGCAATCGCCTACTATCATGACTATCTTTTAAATTTTTATAATTTTTGTAAATTATGTAAACATTTTGAATACTCTATTAATTTCAAATTTTCTTTGAATAGGTGATTCACCTAACTGGCCACCCTCTTTATTTGGGTAAAAGATCACCCCAACCACAAGATCGATCACCTCTTTATTTAGGCACAAGATCATCCTAACTATAAGATTGGTCACCTCTTTATTTGGGCACAAGATCACTCCGACTACAAGATTGATCACCTTTCTATTTGGGCACAAGATCAGTCAATTCTTATTTTGTAGCTCTCATGCGAACTCACTTTATTTTGTAGCTCTCGTATGAACTTGCCTATTTGGCCATGAGGTCAGCCCGAGCATGAGATCGCTCACTTTATAATTTTGTAGCTCTCATGAGAACTCTACTATTTCGTAACTCTCATATAAACTTGTTTATTTGGCCATGAGATCAGCCCTAGTATGAGATCGCTCACTCTTTAATCTCACAGCTCTCATACGAACTCTACTATTTTGTAGCTTTCATACAAACTTATCTATTTGGCCACAGAATTAGCCTAAGTATGAGATTACTCTAATTTACTCACATAGTTTTTTAGTTATATGCAGATCGCACAAATTGTTCAAACAATGCATATGTAAGAGCAACACACAGAGATTGCAAAAAGGAAACTGTATTCATAAAAAGATCTCAATAAGGCAAAATTACATCAGAAAGCTCTGGATATAGGCTAATCAAAATATAAAAGAAAAAACCTATGACTAAAAAGAAGGATTGGCCGTAAAGGGCCACACCTTAGCTAATTAGAGCCCGTGAGCCACTGAGGTCCTCAAATTTTCCTTTCAATGCATCCCCATTGGTGGCACCGCAGCTACTTATTTTCTCTGGCCTTCAGCTCCTTATTTGATTCGTTAGGGAAGCAAATCAAGAAGCATTAGGAACTTGGCCAGATGTAATCCGAGATCTATATAAGATCCTTCCATGTTATCGGAGAAGCCAAACCTTCTGAATTCTCTATGCAATAGACCATACACACCCAGATGGAAGGCCAAAATGTTGGCAATATTGGAGGTTTACCAAGAATCTTCATAGTTTGCTCAGTGCAATGGCAGAATGGATTTCCCCTCCCTTATATACAACAAAATTCGACTCCATCAAAGGATCCAGATGCATCCCCTCAACTGTCATCATTTATTGCCTTAGAAAAGGCTAAAGCTGACTTACCAACAGTTGTTGGACACGTGTCATAGGAAACATGGCCTAAAACAAATGAAATGACAGTCACGGAAGAAGACTTTGACTGAATGGATGGCAAAAAGTCTTAACTCCCAGCCCGTAAAGTGAGCTGAGAGTTAGGGGGCTTATGTTATATGTGAAATTTGGTTTATCCTAGATGAACCTACAAGTAGCCCAAGAGTGGCAAGGGATCAGCTTAAAGAATGCTCAGATCGCTTTACCATCAAATTGTGTCACAAAGTGACCTTTTCTGCTCAAACTCATGCATAACAGAATGAGCTAAACCTCTCCATCCCGCGGACGGGCATATCCCCAAACTGAATGATCTAGTTAATGAAGTATGACTAGAGACTTGGGAGCTTGCTAGATAGAAGACCCATTCACACTCTTCCAGTAGACACACCGGGGCCACCTATTGAAGACAATCTACCATAATCAAATAATAGGATTTTGTTCATCTATTCTATCTTGTATATTAAATGTTGATGTAATAAATTTATTGTATATGAAATTACTATTGTAACCTCCTCTCCTCTATAAATATAAGGAAGGAGCCCCCTTTAAAAAAAGGAGAGAGATAAAGATACTAGCAGAAACTTTGCCAAAATAGAGAACCTAAATGTCAAAACTTTGTTGAAACGCTTTCATAATAATACATTACCATAGATGTAGGGTCCGATTTTATCCTGATTTGGCCGAACCACATTAAAAATCTTGTATCTTCTTGTTGCTCTTCCCTTTTTCCTTGTGTGTTTTGCTGATTTGTTGTGTTTGAACTAGTTTACGGTTAAAGATCGCAAAAGAATCCCCTGTTATCCAGAGTTTGGCTCAATACCAAAATCCAACATCAACATCAACTGAAACCAATATTGCCAATGGTGATTCCACTGGTTCACTAGGTTTTTTTAGTAACACAACTTAATAAAGAGATAAGTTATTCCAGGGTCAAATAATACCAAATTTTATAATTTTATATATTTTCAAAATACATGAAATTTCAACATTCAATGTTTGGGCTTTCGGTCTAGTAAGGTTGTGAATTCTTGTAGTGGCTACATTAGGTTTTCTTCTTTAATTACCTCTTCTATTACTTTTACCATACACAATCGGTGCTCTCTCTAAAGCTATAAATTGGGTTACTAGTTAGTTTTAAGGTTGGGCTTAAAAGTTTGCGTCATTTTGATAAATGGGAAAAAATACATAAAAATAAGATAGTTTTTGTTTATTTTGTTAATAGTATCTTATCTTTTCTTAGTGTTTTTGCTTTGTTTTTATATTTTATCCTAGATACTATTCTTGGTTTGTATTTCTCATGTAGGATGATGAAAAAGGCTGAAAAGAAGGAAGAAATTCAAAGAATGAAGTTGCATCTAGACAAGGAAAAGATAGAAAGAGAATACATGCAAAGAAATAAGTAAGAATCAAGAAAAACATGAAGAAATCACCTAGCATGGCCATGCTATGGAACACACCCAAGTTGTGTTAGGTGCTGTAACAAGTTTGGGAAGCAAAAATCGAAGAAATTGAAGAACTTACACATAGCACGGCCGTGCTACATAACACGACCAGGCCGTGCTAGAGTTTGCCTAAAGCCTGGAGAAAAGCTCGTAAAATTTTGGAGAACAATGCACGTAGCACGGCCGTGTTGCACAACATGGCTAGGCCATGTTACATGTTGACGTGGCCAAATTGATAAATCCTTTCTCATGAAGCACACCCAACCAGTGTTATGAAGCCCAATCGTGGTAAACGCATAAAAAGGCTATAAATAGGACCCCTTGTAACCAGTTTTAATCATGCTTTGTTATGTTTTAGAGTTCTTCTTTAAGGTTTAGAATAGTTCTTTCTTTTCTCTTGTTTTAGGCTTTCTTTCACACAGTTCTTTTAGCTTTCTGGTTTTCAGATTTGAGAGTTTGCATTATTAATTTAGAAGTTCTTGTTTTTATTTCTATTCTTCTCTTAAATTCATATTTCATCTTCATCTTCTTCTTCTGTTTTCTTTATTTCACATCTGCCTTCATCTGTTTATTCTATTTTTTCTTTTAACTTTGTTTTCATATTTATTCATTCTATGTTTTTGCATCCTTCTTTATTAATCTTGTTTTCTCTCTTTGTTTATTTCTTTAAGTTACTGCATCTTTTCTTTTGTTCTTGATTATTTCTTACATCTGCAATTTTGATCTTGCACTCTTGTTACTTCTTTAATCATGATCGACTTTTTAGTATTTGTTTTAATTAATTCAATCATGCATGAGTAAATTCTTACTCTAGGATTGGGATTAGCCCACCTATGAGTTTTTAGGCAATT
>JANHAO010025253.1:0-11415 GCA_026873985.1 Saraca asoca
ACTTTAAGCAAAGAAAGAATCCTAAATTAAACATAGAAAACTCCTAGGAAAGTAAGAAAACTCGAGCTCTAAGTAATCCTAATTAGAGGGAACTAATGAATCCTAATTATGTCTTTAGGCTGCTTGGAGCACGTCCTTATATAGTAGTTTTCGGGCTTGGAACATGGCTATGTTCCAGGACACGGGCTGCCTGTGTTTCGGGTTGCATGGCTTCTAGAAAATTGCTGGCTATTGTAGCAAGCACAGATGTGCTTTAGGACATGGCCAGCCCATGTTTGGCACTGGCTTCATGATTTCTTTCAGTTTCTTTGCAAAATTGACTTGAACTCTTCACATCTTCTTCCCTAGCTTCTTCTTGATCTAAGTGTGTTCCATTCTTCAGCTTTCCATCTCCTTTTAAACCCTCTTTTGGTAACCTGAAAATACAAATGCAGACTACAGCAGTACCAAGAACAAACTAACTAAACTAAAATAAAAGTGCAACAAAAACCACAAATTAACAACCAATCAAGAGGTGATAATCAACATATTTATAGACATTTTACTCATTTATCAGTTACCTCTATAGCTTTTAATTATGGATGGACCTATTAAATCCTTGTGAAGTAAATCTAGGAGTTTTGATTTTGTAACAATATTTTATGATTTGAAAAAAGATTTCACCTGTTTTCCTTTTTGACAAGTACTGTAAATTTTGTCTTTGATGAAATGCAACTTAGGCAAACCAAATACCAAATCTTTCTTAGAAAATTTTCTAATTAATTCCATATTAATATGTCCTAATCTTTTATGACAGATCCAGGTATCATCATTAAGACTAACTAAGCTAGCAAAATTTAATTTAAATTTAGAATTCAAATTAAATAGTCAGACATTATTGACTTTGTGTCTTACAAGCTTAAGTTAATTATTGTTATGGGTAATTTCTGGTTTGATACAGATTGGGCTGGCCAAGGCCTAGTGACACGCAAGTCCAACAAGTGAGCTCAAGGGAAGAAGCCCAGCTCGCCAAAAATGAAGCTCGCTCGATAGAAGTATTGGCTCATTGAGAGACGACTTACAGCATATATGGCCAAGAGCTCGCTAAATGCTTAAGCTTGCCAAATATAAGTTCAAGGTCACGAGCTAGTGACGTCCCAAAAGCTAAAGCTCCAGCTCACAAGATGCAATGCATCTCACTCAGCTAGAAGCTTGTAAAGGTAAAATCAAGAACACATCCATTCATAGACAACCTGTATCACCCATCTGCAGAAAGCAGTGTGTAGGGCCCATCTGCAGAAACAACCTATAGAAGCCATTTTACAGTAGTCTAGGCTATCTTGTACATTTATAATTTGATATAACAGAATTGTAACTTGTAAAATTACACTTGTAACCTCCCAGCCACTATAAAAGAGAGGAGGGAGATCACTGCACAACAATTCCAGAGAACAAATACTGTAACTCGATCAAATTTTCTCCAGATCTATAAAAGCTACCATGGACATAAGGATCGGTACTACCTAATTTTGGCTGAACCACATTAAAAACCCTCTATGTGTTTGCTATTTTTCGTATTTCCCTTGTTTTTATTTGTTTTCTGCACCATCAAAAACCCATCTTGCAATCGAAATACTATTTGAGGTACTCTGAACTATTCCCCTTGACTGAAGTTTGAGGCCTTACCAAATTCCACTGTTAACATTTTGGTATGTCTAGTGGGACCTCATTTGTATTTTGGTTCATTTTTCTACATTTTGATTGATCCTTTATGTATCTACAATAACCAAGGGAAGAGTCACTAGGAGTATGAATGACCTGGTTGTTGGACCAGAAAAACAAATGGCATAGCAAAGGGAATAAGTTCTTTCTACAACAGGCATTCCTACTGGGCCTATAGCAGGTGTTGCCGCTAACCTGTCCCCTATCGACCCCCGCCAGTCTGCTGTCACTGTTCCAGAAGCCAATGAGACATAAGCATTACTTTAAAACTAAAGAGTCCTGGGGACTACTATGAGGGAGCTGATAGATGTAGTTAAAGTGTTAACAAAAGCCCTAGGCTCGAGAGTACAGGACAAGGTCATTGCATCCAAGCAACAACATCAGGTTGCTCACTCAACTCGCTCTTCTTGCTCACAAATGAGATCAAAAGCTTGCCACACTGACAACTATAAGGACTCATGACATGGAAGCTCACGCTAAGCTGAAAGCTTGCATCAAGCAGAAAACTAGAATAGATCTAGCCAAAGGAATACCTCAGGTCGTTACTCTCGTGAGCCAGAGGTTTAGGAGTTGTTTGATAGGTTAAAGTGATTAGAGGAGTTTTCTCAATCTCAAAATAATCAAGAGCACAATGAGGAGAGGACCTCGTTCACAAGCAAGATAGAGAAGTAACCTCTTCCTCACAAGTTCAAGATCCCTGCGATCCCACTGTACAATAGGGATATTGATCCTTACGACCATCTAGATGCAGTCAATTTTTAGATGGACTTGCAAATAACCAACCCTCTAGTTATGTGTCATGTTATCCCAGCTACTCTAGGGGGTGTCCCTCGAGCTTGGTTCAGAAGTCTTCTAGCTCATAGTGTAAATAGTTAGGAAAAATGTCAAGATAAATTCATCAGCTAGTATCAAGCACTGAAGAGGTACCTCGTGCCCTTTTGTGACCTCACAATGGTGTTCCAGCTAAGCATGAGTCCCTAAAGGACTAGATTGCCAAGTTTAGGCTTGAGGCCAATTCAGTGGAAAATCCTTCTGAAGAGAGCTTCTTGACAGCGATCTCTATAGGACTTTATAAAGATGGAAAGTTGTATAAAAGCATATACAAGTCCTCGAAAAGAGATCTAGCTGAATTCTATGAATAGGCTACCAAGTAGATCAAGTAGGAAGAGACCTTTGGCTTGGGAAAACTTGATCAAAAGGATAAGAAGGATGGCTCTACCCATAGTAAAAAAAGAAGTGCTGAAGGCCAGAGTGATCACTCTAGTGACTAGGCTGTGAAGAAACCTAGGGGTGAGTGACCTCAACGTCATGGTTGCGATAGCAATTATACCAGCCTGACAGACACTCCAGATAGGATCTTTACAGTGGAAAGAGAGAAGGAAGACTTCAAAAGGCTAAAGGCTCTCAAGACTTCTAACAAGTACATAAGCAACCAAGACAAGTTCTGCACCTTTTATAATGAGAAGGGGCATGCTATGTCAGAATGTTGGGCTCTCAAGGATGCAATAGAGGACCTCATCAAATGAGGATGCTTGAGGGACGATGTCAAGCAACCATTAAGAGAATGATCTCAATAGCCCCAGTTGCCTGCACGGTAGCAGCGAGCTACAAATCAAGATCAACCACTTTCCACTAGAATTATATATTAATTTTGTAGCAAAAAAAATCTAGCTTGCTTCCTCAACCTTGTACTATTGTCCTTCTCTTTTGAATACCTTATGTGAATATTTACTAATTGCTGGTAAACTTCTTTTGACAAAAAAATTATCTAAGAGCTAAATCTCTAAAGAAAGATTTGCTCTTCTTGTTGCGAGCTCGGAGTAATCAGCAATCATGCCCGCACTTTCATCCAACTTCATTTTGCTCATATTAAGGAGATTGGGATCAAGCCTTATGTCCACTAAGCAACAAGATTGCTATAGAGATGTCTGTTAAGTAGCAAAATTGTTACGGATAGACCTACTGAGCAACATGATTATTGTGGCATGACTACTATGGCATGACCTACCTGAGCAATGGAAATTGTTGTTCCACTAAGCAATGGAGATTGTTGTTCCATTGAGAAATGAGATTGTTGTGGAATTAAGCAACAAGATTGCTATGGGACTAAGCAACAAGATTGCTAGAAGAGTCAAAACCCTCATTTCCTGCCTGAGCAACAAGATTGCTGGCAGATGCCTATCTATGTGACCTGCCTGAGTAACAAGATTACTGGTAGTGTTTATTTCATTTCATGCCTGAGCAACAAGATTATTGGCAGATGATCATCCATGCAACCTACCTAAGTAACAAGATTGCTAGTAGTGTTTATTTCATTTCTTTCCTGAGCAACAAGATTGCTGGCAGATGATCACCTATGCAACCTACTTGAGCAACAAGATTGCTAGTAGTGTTTATTTCATTTCCTGCCTGAGCAATAACATTGTTGGCAGAGTCAAACTCATACTACCCATTGAGCAATGAGATTGCAATGGTGCAGCTCACAAGGTGTAACTTTTGTGCAACGTAATGCTTACAGCTCCCATACGACTTCATGCTCACAGCTCTTATCCGACCTAATGCTCACAACTCCCATGCAACTTAATGCTCATAGCTCTCATGCGATCTATAGCTCGTAGCTCTCATGTGACCTACTACTCCCAACTTTTATGTTATTTACTGCTCGTATCTCACATGCGACTTACTATTTGCAGCTCGTGTAAAACTTGTTATTCATAGCTCTTATGCGAAGTTATTCATAAGTTTTCATGTGATCTTCCATAGGCTACAACTTTCATGCGACCTGCCAAGGAACTTTCTTTCTTTGCCAGACAAGGCCTTCTGTTTCTTAGATCTTTTGTTAAGTGAAGAATGCGACTGATTAGCCATCTAAATGTTTCATTCAACTATGATTTGGAAAATTTATGCTATCATCTACAATGAGTAGAACATTCAACATAATATAGAACTCATAAGGAAAGTTCATTCATTAAAAGCCTCAGCGAGGTAAATTTACAATTAGAAGAGTCAAAATATAAGTCCATAAGCCTATGACTGCTGCAGCCTGAAAAGAAGGTCGGCTTCCAAAAGATGAACTCCCACCAACTGGAGGACCAAGGGACGTGCCAGCTCCTTAATCCTCTTCTTGTTGCCCTCTTCAGCTGACGGCTTATTTCCTGACTCACCCATTCCCCCAGGGTTGAAGAGCATAGGAGCCTGGAAGGCAAGGCCAAATCTTATAGCAACACCGTGAAGAAGTAATCCAATATCTGCATAAGATCTACTAACATCCTCAGAGAAGAATTATCCATAAAGCTCTCTATGCATAAGGCTGAACATATCTCATCGAATAGCTGGACCATCGAAGTCATGAGGGGCATAGCTGAAGCACCCATCAGAACATTTTGAGGAAAGAAAGAAGGGTTTCTCCTGCCTTACATAAACTGGCTTGGTTCCTCAAAAAATCTAGAGGTTATCCAACTGTTCCTAATCAGATGGTTCGGGGAGGATAAGGCTGCCACGCTAACAGCTAAGAATCATATCCAGAAAGAAGCATGGCTTTGTTCAGAGAAGTGACAGATTTAAGTTTTGAAATGACAACACTGTAGAAACTACAGGCGAATAACTTGACCAGAGAAATTAAAACTCCTAGTCTATAAAGTAGACTAAGAGTTAGGGGTAATTTCTAGTTTGATATGGATTGGGATGGCCAAGGCCCAATGATAAGCAATTCCAATGAGTAAGCTCGAAGGGAAAAGCCTAGATTGCCAAAAATGAAGGTCGCTCAACAGAAGCACCGGCTCGCTGAGAGACAAGTTACGGCACATATGGTCGAAAGCTCGCTAAATGCTTTAGCTTGCCAAATATAAGTTTGAGGTCATGAGCTAGCAACGTCCCTAAAGCTAGAGCTCCAACTCACAGGATGCAGTGCATCTCACTCAACTAGAAGCCCGCAAAGGTAAAATTAGAAACACATCCATTCGCATATGATCTACACTTCCCGTCTACAAAAAGTAGTGTGTAGGGCCCATCTGCAGAAAGTAACCTGTAGAAGTCATTTTGCAACAGTTTAGGCTACCTTGTACATTTATTATTTGATGTAATAGAATTACAACTTGTAAAATTACACTTGTAACATCCCACCTTCTATAAAAAAGAGGAGAGAAATCACTGCACAACAATTCCAGAGAACATATACTGTAACTCTACTGAATTTTCTCTAGATCTATAAAAGCTACCATGGACGTAGGGATCGTTGTTGCCTGATTTTGGCTGAACCACATTAAAAACCCTCTGTGTATTTGTTGTTCTTCCTCTTTCCCTTGTTTTTATTAGTTTTCTACACCATCAGTAACCCATCTTCCAACCAGAATACTATTTGAGGTACTCTAAACTATTCCCATTGACCAGAGTTTGGGGCCTTACAAAATTCCACTGTTAACAATTATCAACACCATTTACAACTAAGTATTTATCTGAGTTAAAGATGACCTTATTTCCTTTATCACATAATTGACTTATACTCAATAGATTGTGTTTTAAGCCATCTACATACAAAACATCATTAATACAATAATTTGATAACTTACCAACTTTACCTATTCCTTCCACTCTTCCTTTGGAGTTGTCTCCAAAAGTTACCTTACCTCTATCCATAGGAGTGAGACAAATAAATTCATCTTTGTTTCCAATCATATGTCTTGAACATCCACTATCTAGAAACCATAAATTTGTGCTTTATCTCTTATATCCCAATAACATAAAGTTCATACTAGCATTGGTGGTACCCCACTGATTTTTAGGTCCATAAGTGTTAGTAGACATAACAAAAGTTTCTCTATCAGTTGTAAATTTAGGTAACCATACTAGTTTTTCATTAGGTTTCAATAGGTAAGTACCATTTCTAAAATAGCAGTTCTAATATGATGCCCTTTATGATTATAGTAAAAACAAGTAATTTTAGCAGGGCTCCATTTCCTATATTTTTTGTAGTTCGACTGCCTAAATCCCAGACCAGCTCTTTTATAGGAAAATTTTTGGTTTTGGCATACATGTTCTAATCTTTAGTTGTAGTCTAAAAAATTCTGCAATTTCTTTGTCAAAATATCAATCTTAGACTTATATTCATATCTTTCACAACCTTTCCAATTACAGCAGTTAGTTGGTAATTTTCTTTTTCTAAAAATTTAACCTTTTCATTCATAATTTTCTACACATTTTTAGTGACACTTAATTGCATTTTAGTGTTCACTAGTGAATCATACAATTTAACACAGATGTCATCTAAGTCCTCATCATCACTGTCATCACTAAAACCTTTTCAGATTCACTACCTGATTCATCATAATCAAAAAAAGAGTAGAAGGGGTTTTTGCTCAATACCTCAAGGTTATCATTGCGCTTGGCCATAAGGCATAAAGTGCATCTTCTTTTAATTCATCTTCTTTAACTGTATCAGGTTCTTCATCATTCCAAATAGCAAAATTAGATATTTTGTTAGATTGCTTCTTCTTCTTTCTCTCATTTTCTAGCTACTTCTTCAAATAGACAAGGCAGTCTTGCTTGCTATGCCTAGGTTTCTTGCATTCAAAGCAACTAGCAACAGTGTTGACTACACTTCCTTGCTCGATTTTGCTAGTGCTCTTTCTTTATTCCACTAATTTTCTTCTTTCCTTACTTTTCTTGTCTCTTAGAATTCTCTGTAGTTTCTTGCTCAGCAAAGCCACATCCTTTTTGCTGATTATGTCTACATCGATTTCAAATTCTTCTTCATCAGATTCAGTTACTTTGAGTGCAAGGTTCTTTTTCTTTTTGTTATCTCCATTCTTCTTTTATCTTCTTAGTTCAAGCTCATGCTCTTCTAAATTGTCAAATAGCTCTTGAACTATAAGCATGTGCATTTTTAACAATTCTTTGATTGCAATGACCTTTGGTTGCCACTCTTCAGTCAAGGATCTCAGGATTTTATGCACAAGATCTGCATTCTCAAATTTTCTACCAAGTAGAGTCAAGTGATTAGTGATAGTAGTGAATCTTTGAATTAAATCTTTGATAGACTCACCTTCCTTTAGTTTAAACATTTCATACTGAGACATAAGTACATGCACCTTTGAAGCTTTGACTTGTGAAGTGCCTACATATGCAATTTCTAATGTGTCCCAAATTTGCTTAGCAGTGGAGCAATTAGAGATTCTTTCATATTCATTTGGTGACAAGGAGTTTGAAATAATCCATTTTACCTTTGCAGCCAATAAATTCTTCTTTCTTTCATTTTCAGTCCAGAGAGATTTAGGCTTAATTTCAACTTCACCATTAATTATGGTTTTAGGGGGTTCATATCCTTCTTCTACCAATTCCGACATATCTACATCTGTAGCTTCAATAAAATCTTTCATCTTCTATTTCCAATAGGTATAGTGTTCCTCATTAAAACCAGGAGGTTTGTACATTGGTGGACACTCAAGCAACAAGAAAAATTTACAATCCATAGTTTTTAGGAGAATATACAGGTGCATCAAGAGCCAAAGCTCTGATACCAACTGATGGTCCTAATAAAAATTAAATTGCATAATATCAATAGATCTTGCCCTTTTCCTATTGGGGAATTTGTATACACTTTTATTAAATGTTAATGCTTCTTTTAATGAGATATGCAAAAAATTGATAACCAGAAAGTGTGAGGATGGTAAAGATTAAAGTTTAATAGTAAGAGCAATTAAGATGTAAGTGAAGAAAGAAAAATTGAAGACATAGGTTTTTAAAGTGGTTCAACTTGAATTAAAACTGTAATTCAAATCTACTCCACTTGATCTTTCACAATCAAAAGACCTCATGAATTAAAAACAAACACTATCAGGATTTACCAGGCTCCTGAAATGCCAATTTTATAACAAACACATAAGAAATTAACAGGCTTCCTCCTAACCTAGAAGAATTGGAACAGGCTCTTCTAAACTTATACAAATTTCTAAATCCTAGAAATCTTAAATAAAAAGAAATAGAATAGAAAGGGCTTGAAAAATACAGTACCAGTGTTTAAGATGAAAGTCTCAAACTATCTAAGATAAACTCAGCTGATCTTTGATCCAAAACTCTTGAATAAATCTGAGAAGTTTGATGAGGTAGAGAGAAAAATATGTTTAGCTCTTTATTAAGTGATTTCATACTGAAGTGTGTAGAAAAACTATGAAGGATCATTTAAATAGGGAAGACGGTTAAGCTTGAATAACTATTGTAACCGTCTGTAATAGAATAACTAACTTTTATTCCTTGCATCGATTACAGTTTGTTATAACTAACTCATCAGTGTGGTAATCGAAGTATAGTCTGTTATTCACAGTCTTTGCATCGATTACTACATCAGAGTA
Source organism: Saraca asoca (assembly GCA_026873985.1). Lineage (NCBI taxonomy): Eukaryota > Viridiplantae > Streptophyta > Magnoliopsida > Fabales > Fabaceae > Saraca > Saraca asoca. The sequence goes on from JANHAO010025253.1 coordinate 9,048, forward strand.
GCCATTTTTCCTAACCTTTGGTAAAACAATTTTCTTCACGCATCGATTGTGACTTCAATTGCGATATGAACTTTTCATAAGTTCTTCAATGCATCGATGCGTAAATCGATTCATGATATAAAAAATAGTTTTATAAAATCTTGTTTTCTTCAAGTGATTTTTTTACCTTATTATTTAGTTAAAAATATTTAGATCAAATATCATTTGAGCTTATTTATAAAAGACCCTATTGAAACAACATAGGTCCTAAAACTAATCTTGGATCTTTTGAATCTTGAATTAAATTTCTTTGAACTTGCAAAACAAATCAAAAATATTAAAGTATATTGTTAGATAAAATTGTTTTTCAACATTGAAAGTAAGGAAAATATGTAGCTAGAGTAATCTATGCTAACAATGTCTCACTATAGACCTCTTTTTCCACAAAGTCTCATCACTAGCAGATGCATAAGGCTTGCCAAAAATGACATCAACATTTTTCACCCGTTTATAAACTTGATCCCAAATTAATGGCACTAGAGCTTTTCCCTCCTTTGGTGACCCATTGAAAGGCTTTCTTTGCCTACACTAATGGTGGGACTAGAAAAAAAATCTCTAGTGACCGAGATACACTGTGTTCTTTCCATGCTTAAGTTGACAAGAAGACGTATCATTCTAAAAAATAAGGCATGTTTTATGTCCTTTGACATTGTATCCAGACAAGTTTTTGCAAGCTGGGAAGTTATTTATTATGCACAATAGCAAGACATGCAACTAAAAAGATTCTTCACAATATACGTTAAACACCGGTACACTTTCATCACACATCATCCTTAAGTCTTAAATAAGTGGTGCCAAAAAGATATCTATATCATTTCCTAGTTGTTTATGGTCAGAAATCATCAATGACAACATTATATACTTGCATTTCATATATAACTAAGGAGGTAGATAGTATATCTCCAACAAAATAGGCCATATGCTATGTTTGCTACTCAGGTCACTACGGGCTTCACTCCATCTATACAAAGTCCAAGCCTAAGGTTTCTTACTTCACTACCAAATTTAGGGAAAAAGAATCAAGTATTTTCCATTTAGGAGAATTAGTCAGATGTTAAGGCTTGTCATTAGAAATCATCCAATCCACATGCCACATTAAGTTCTTGGCATCTCTTGCATTGGAAAACATGGATTTAAACTAAGTTATTATTGGAAGATACTATAACACTTTATCTGGAGCCCCTTTATTTTTCATGACATAATTCTTTTTCAATTTTTAACTTGATACCCCACATTTTGGACACTTATGTGAACTTTTGTACTCCTAATACAAAACACAATCATTAGGGCAAGCAAGTACTAATAAAAGGGAAAAAGTACATAAAAATAAGATAGTTTTAGTTCATTTTGTTAATAGTATTTTATGTTTTCTTAGTGTTTTTTGTGTTGATTTTATGTTTTATCCTAGATACTACTCTTGGTGTGTATTTTTCATATAGGATGACAAAAAGAACTGGAAAGAAAGAAGAAACACAAAGAATGAAGAGGCATTTGATCAAGGAAAGAATACAAGAAGAATGCATGAAAGAAACAAGTAAAAACAAAGGAAAATGTGAAGAAAACATCTAGCACGGTCGTGCCACGGTACACACCCTGACCGTGTTAGGTGTTGTAAGGAGCACAAGAAGAAATTACAAAGGAATTGAAGGACCAGCACGGAACACGGCCATGTCACACAACACGGCCAGGCCGTGTTCCATGCTAGATAAAGCCTGAAGAAAGATTTCATGAAGAAACTAAAAACCCAACACGTAACACGGCCATGTTACAGAACATGGCCAGGCCGTGTTACATGATGACGTGGCCAAATTGATAAATGCTTTCTCATGAAGCACACCCAGCCCATGTTATGAAGCCCAACTGTGGTGAATGTGAGAAAAGGCTATAAATAGGACTCTTTAGATTCATTCTAATTCATTCTAGGCTATGCTATACTATGTTTAGAATCCCTCTTTAAGGTTTAGGCTAGTTCTCTCTTCTTTTTCTCTCTTCTTTAGCTTTTAGGTTTTCTTTATTTGCAGTTTAGTTTTCTTATTGATTTTCTTTTATGCAATTTAGTTGTCTTGCTTTAAGATTCCAAGTTTGCAGTTTAATTTTAAGATTTCCAGATTTCTTTCTTTTATTTTCTTTTACTTTCTACATCTTTCTTGTTTTCCTTTATTTTTCTTGCATCCTATTTCAGTTCTTGAATCTTTTTTTTACTTTCTTTTACTTCTTTTATTTATTGCATCTATTTCTTTATTCTTGTTCTTGCATTCTTGCATCTTTCTTTATTATGATTTGCCTTTTATTATTTGCTTTGATCTTTATTTTCATTATGTCTAGGTAG
>JANHAO010025254.1:0-11394 GCA_026873985.1 Saraca asoca
TGAAGAATACTCATAAGATTAGATAGTTCTTAATTAACATCTGTGTTTAAAAACATTAAATATGTTTTAGATATCATTTACATAAATTTTTTTATATTTACTTTATATATAATACTTATATTTATTCAAATAATTAAATTTATATATATAATGAAAATTGATGATAATATAATTACGAGCAAAAATATGGCAATGATTGGAGTAGGTAATCCATGATTACTGTAATTAACAATGCTTGAAGCTATTGAGAAATTGCTAATTTGTTATAATCCTAATCTTCATGATGACAAGATGATTGTAAATAGTATATGGCATGTGCTACCAGTAGGATCTCTAATTGCTTAGTCGATCCATTTAGATTTATACGTTTTAAAGCAAACTTGGAAGACTTGTGTATCATGTTTTGATTTTACACCAATTTCTATTTACAAATCTAATCTGTCATAATTAAAATCCCCAATATATGCCCCAAATGGATGATCTCTGCATCTCCAAATCAAATTTGAGTTCCAATCAAGTGCAATTTTGCTCACCTCGTGCACAATGGCACATCTAAACTAGACAAGAGTTTCATTATGGCTGGCAATGTGAAAACGGCAGTCCTGCCCTTAAATAAGTATTAGGTCCGCTTGTTGCCACCAAAGAAAAAAGGGAAATTTTATGAAATACTTTTCTAATCAAATGAATTTCTAGAAAATAAATTGATTTTTTTGTTGTTTGGATAGCATAAGAAAAAGTTTGGTGTATAAATAACAAACTAATTTTCTTATTGAAAAATATTATTAAACATACAAATTTTATCTTTAAGGTCAAACCACACACAATAATTATTTTGTTATTAGAATGTTTTCATGATAAAAGTTATTAAATTTTTACTAGCAAAAATCAAAATTCAAATATATTTTATATTAAAAATAACATCCAAAGGAGAATATTAAAATCCTTTTTTTTTTTTATCTTAATCATTTCTTCGTAAAGTTAATTCATATATTCATCTAACTTTGGTTAAAATTATTAACCACATTTATCAACTCTTTTAATTTTCAAAATATTTTCTTAACATAATTTTTAATATAATTATTTAATATCAACATTTTTAAGGATGGAAAGAGAGAGAGAATAAGATAAGTGGGAGGGCGAGGGATAAGTGGGGGACAAAGGGAAAGAAGAGGGAGAGAGAAATAAAGGAATGAGAGAAGGGAGAGTGTCTAATAGAGCAAAAATAAGAAAGGAAAGTAAAGAAGGGATGGAAAAAGAAAGATAGGAGGAGAGATAGGGGTGGAGAAAAAAAAAAGAATGCAAAGAGAGAGAAAATAAAACTACATAATATTAGATGATTTATTGATTAAAATCTATTTTCTAATAAGCAATAAGTAACTTTCTTAGTGGTTACAAATATAATAATCTTAGGAGGGTTTTGAACAAACCAATACACTAGGTGGTTGATACTGGTGGTAGGTCATTCTTGACTTGATCACTTCTAAGTATCCCATTGTAAGGGCATCAATTTTGACTTGCCTCATCGCATGCAACAAGCACCTTCTTATCATGTTGTTTTTTTCATTCATAAATATATCAAGATGCTTGTTACATTAATAATTCTAGTTTATTTATTTAGTGATAAACAACATCACACATTATAGTTTAAAATTTATTGTCAAATTTGTAGGTGTGGAACATGTGGGCGGAGACATGTTTGAAAATGTGTATAAGGGCGATGTCATTTTTATGAAGGTGGGCGTTAAATAAGGTTAATTTTGAGAAAGTTTAGTATGTAGAATTACAAAACAAAAAAAATAATGCTGTTTTATTGGAGATATATTCCATACACTTTTCATTTAAAATTATAAAAAAATTAATAATATATTTTATTGAGAATTGAATTTATTTATAAAACTGTTCATCAATCTAAATTTAATTTATTTTTTATTTTAATTTCAAATGAGGGGCTAAGTTTATTCATCGAATAAGAAATGTTTTGAAAACTTTCTTTAAAAGGAGAGAAAGTACAACTATACAGTGAAACTCACTCTATATGAAGTTTCTTACTATTAATATTTTTCATTATTTTGTGTCTTCTTCTATATCCTCTTCTTTTAAGGGATCTTAATTTCTTTCATCTTTTAGTGCCAATTTATGAGAAAGAAAGTTATAGAATTTTATGTGTCTTATTTGTATTAAAAAAAATTGACCCATTGCATAATTTATGTTAATTATTTGTGTGTTGTTTCACTTAATTTCACTTGTGATATACTTAATAGTGTTTGATTGGTGTAATTAACTATGCTTGAAGTTGTTGAGAAATTGCTAATTTGCTATAATGGTTGCAGACGATTGTTTTTATGGACGTAGTGTTTTTTTCTATTTAACATAAAATGGAAAATTCAAGCTGCGAATTGCATCATGATTATAATATATTACGGTTGCAATACACACCATAATCATATTTTTAGACAATTCGAATTATAATTTCTTTTTATTTTTCTTGCATCCAAAACACGACTTCAAACGCAATTTTTGTACATAAGACTCTGCCATTACTGATTGAATATAAACTCAGGTGAGAAAAAGCGAAGTGAAAAAGAATTCATAGAATTGGCATTTGGAATTACTAGTTGTGGATCTCTAGAGTAGATAGCATGTGCTACCAGTTGGATCTGTAATCGTTTCATTCTTTTATGCATTTTTTGAGGCAAAAGACTTGATATATTTGGCAGACATTTGAATCTTTGAATTTATTTACAAGCGTAATATAATCTAATCTGTCATATCTCAAATCCGAAAATGAAAGTTCTGTGGATCCAGCCAACAACCAAATTAACATACGTATTCATGTATGTCATGTTAGGTGGACTTAATCTGAGGTGTGTGTTACACACATTATCTTTTAAGAATTTATTTCTCCTGAATTCAAGAGACCCATTTGCAATACGTGTATGCTGCAGAATGTTAGAATTTTCTTATATAAACTACCATAGTTTAACTAATTATATATTATTGAAATAAATGAAAATCATGACAACTAATTATATTTGATTAATTAATTAAGTGATCAAACTATTGGACCTATTATAATACCTAGACCATTAGTGAATTATAGTAGTATGAATCTTATAATTAGACCAATGATTATAAATTAGTTGGCCTAGTAGGAATATAATAAGACAGATCTCTACTTATACCCTAATAAGTTGTAATTATCCCATTGAGACTTTAAATATAGTTTTCTCATACTTCTCTTTACTTGGGTTACAAGGAGTGAATCTGCTAAGGGAATACTTTACTATAATAGATTCTCACATAACGTCAAGTATGATTTTATTATTATTAATTAAATTTATATGTATGTGTTTGATGCATTGTAATATAATACAATAGATATAATAAATTGACTATTTTAATTTATTCAATTTTTCTAACAATTAATATCAAAGTCAATTTTTTTTTTCAGGTTACAGAGGGTCAAATTTGTGCAAATTTATGTGTTTGCTACATACTGGATTATTATCTATAATTTTTTCAGAATTTTTTAGAAATAAAAATATATTATGTAATTCTCATCCTATTTATTTGAGCATTAATTTCATTTTTTTGAACATGAGAAATTTAATTTATGATTACTACATATTATACTATTGTATATAATTTTTGTAGATTGATTTGATGTTTTTTACACAGTTGAATATTTTCTAAATTATTGTGTAAAATTTGTAAAATTATGTAAAAAAATCAATTTTAGTCATATTATGGAATAAAATTTTGTGTAATTGTGTACCCACCTATCATAAAACTAGTTGCATAAAATTTTGTTGAAATTAAATTTTAAAATTGTATTTTGAAGAGTGTTATATTAATACTATATATGCCCTATTGGTGTTATTTTATTAACATAGTTTGTTACTGATAATGTGAGATCATATAGAGTTACTTATTGGTTACAAGTCTATTAGATGCAGAATGGTCTTTAAGAGATACTCAAAGGGTGATTGAGAGGTATAAAGCCATATTAGTAGCAAAAGGTGACATTTAGAAAGAAGGCTTTGATTGTAGAATATTTTCCTATTTGTTTTAATTGAAGACTTGTTTTGAGATATTATAACACTGGTAGCTCATTTTGATCTAGAGCATTACCAGATGCAAGATAGTCTTCTTGAATGCTGATTAGCTAAAAATTATTTTTGTGAACCAACCAGATAATTTCTAAGAGAAAAGTAAAGAACACTTGATGTATAAATTTAAAAGATTCATATATATGATTTGAATAAAATGTCTAAACAATGATATCTTAAAGTTATTAAGATCATTTTTTCTTTTGGGTTCAAGAAGAATGATGTAGATTGTGTGTCTATTTTAAGTTGGATACAGGCATATTTGTAATTCTAAACTTAAGTAGATGATATTCTCTTTGAGAAAAATGTTATAAGCCTTGTGATTGAGATAAAAAACATATATTGTCTATATATTTTAGATATGAAGGATCTTAATGAAGCTTCTTTTGTGTGGGGGCATATAGATCCATCATGACTTATCCTGGGGTTTTCTTAGCTTGTCTAAAAAATTATCTTTCGAAAAAGTACTCAAAAGGTTCAATGTGTTTTATGTGCTCTTTAAGTATTGCATCCTTCCAGAAGGGTGAAATTCTTTCTAAAGTCCAATGTTCTTAAAATAATGTAAAGATTAAAGTAGGTCATATATGCTTATGTTATTAGTAGCTTATTATATGCTCAAGTATGTACACATCATGATATCACTATTGGTTTAGTGCACTTTGAAGATACTTGATTACTCTTAGTTAGAAATATTGGACTGTTGTAAAGAAAATTATGGAGTACCTATAAGGTACAAAGAATTTTTGTGCTAACCTATTATAGATCTAATGATTTGATTTTTGTTGGCTACTTTGACCTTAATTTTGTGGATTATCCAAATGATAGGATGTTGATATCTAGAAACATCTTATGATAATAGGATGAATTGTACCATAGGAATTATCGAGCAATTAATTACAACAACCTCTATTATAGAAGCAAAACATGTTACATGTTGTGAAGCCATTTGTGAGACTATTTGGCAAGGAATATAATATATGGATTTAAAGTTGTAGAGAGCAGATCTAGGAACTTAACCATATATTGCAACAATGCTGCTATAGTGAACTTCTCTCAAAATAATAATGAAAGTATTGCTCGTATGAGTATTTTGATATTAAGTATCAATTTGTTAAAGAAAGAAGATACATAAATATTACACATATTGTCACAAATTGTATGCTGGTGGATTCACTAACTAAAGGCTTAAGTGTGAAAATTGTTCATGAACAAGTTATTAAAAGGAGTTTGGCTAAGACTTTCAATATTTAGGGTCAGTAGGAGTTTTATATTTCTAATTGAAACATTGTTATCTCCAGATTAGTGAAATGTGAATGATATTATCATATGTTTCATATATATGTATGTGTGTGTGTGTGTATGCATTGTTAAATGTGCACATTTGTTCTATGTCATATCGATTGAGACATTTAGACCTTGTCTCATTATTATGTTGAGATTTATTCTCAATTTGACATCTTGAATTGATGCATGGACTATTTCATAAAGATATACAAATGATCATATTTTGATGTGTATGTCTGGTTTCTCACACATTTCACATTATGTTTTGGTTGTTGAAATATAAGTATTTAAGACATATATGACATTACCATCCCTATCAGATACGATAATCTACATTATTTGGGTACTTATGCTTGACCTATGATTGTAATGATATCATGATTGTTGTTGTTGATATTTATTGTTGTGACCATATATTGTAATCCAATTTTTTGTTTGTTAAACTATGTTGTTCAAGTGGAAGATTATTACAATTATCTTATGTGGACTACCATAGTTTAACTAATTATATGTTATTGGATTAAATGAATGTCATGACAGCTAATTATATTGGATCAATTAATTAAGTGATCTAATTATTGGACCTATAATGACACTTAGACTATTAGTAGACTTTATTGGTGTGAACCTTGTAGTTAGGCTAATGATGATGGGTTAACTGGCCTAGTAGCATTACAACAAGACAGATCCTTACTTATACCCTAGTAATAGTTATAGTTTCCTTATTAAGATTTTAAATATAATTTATCTCCCCCTTCTCTATTAGGGTTATAAGAAGCGAACCTGCTAAAGGATTGCTTTGTTATAATGGATTCTCACGTAATGCCAAGTACAATTTTATTATTAATAATTAAATTTATATGAATAAATCTGATACATTATAATATGATTCAATAAATCTAATAAATTGATTATTTTAATTTATCTAATTTTTCCAACACAGAAAACATATGTTTATATTAAAAGCAACCAGCAATTTTGTATTTCGTTGGTGTGGCCGTAAAAAGATCAATCAAGGGGGAGTTATCTTAACCTAAGAAATGAGTATAGCACCTTTAACAATATTTTGCTTTCTATAAAGATAAGGCAGGACAGATAAAAAAACAAATCATTGTGAGCACAAGGGAAATGTTGAATCTATAAACTAATAGAAAATAGTTCAAAGAAAATAATAAGGATTTTAAAATAATGGATAACTAAAACAGCAACGATTAGATAAGGTCAAAGGAATTGCAACAATTAGATAAGGTCAAAGAAATTTATAAAAGACACAGGAAAAAGTAAAATATTTTGAAATATATTTCAGTCATTAATAGTCTTTTGATCTAATAACATCACTTTAAACTTATATCACTTATATCAAATCTCAGTCACTAATAATCTTTTGATCTAACTATTAAAAATATTTGGATTTATTGATATCTTTTTAAACTTAATTCACTTATACCAAATTTCAGGCCTCGATAGCATTTGATCTAATGATTAAAAATAAGTCTGTCATTAATGCTATTAAGCCTCAATTAATGTTAAAATAATTGCACACGACCTTTTCTCTTGTTCATCATTCTATCTTATGTATTGACATCTCTCTTATTAAATATTAAATAAGGATAACGATTCTTCCCTCCATTTTCTTTTCTCTCTCAACTTTGGAAGCTTTGTCTCTACTATCCTTCTCTTAATTGTTTTCATAAAATAGTCATTGTTGTTGCAAGGAAGATATGAGTACGTAAGTTTTATAGGTTAATTAGAAGCTACTGACATGGGTTTTTTTAGTGGTTTGGAGTGTAAGTTTTTGAATTTCATTGAAATTTAAATTAGAATTGAAACAAGGTTAATTAAAGAACAACAAGAAAAAAAAAAGAAAAGCAAAATTGGTATTAAAATTGATTGAAACATAAACCTTAGAAATTTTCAAAACTTGATTTCAGCACTTAATGATGACGATGAATGTCATGCTGCAATTCAAGGTATGTGACCGACATATGAAACTATCACAAAATGGTTTTCTACATGTCTAACTCACGGACAATGTAAGACTCACACAATACAATTCAAGGTCCATATAAATCACAATTTCTAAAAAACATTTTTAAAATAATTCATAAATAACAAAACTATTTGGGAACCTATCAAAATTTTGACAAAGTCCCCTATTTTTCAGACACTAGGTCATAGGCCAAATTAATATTAGAGGCTCACACACCTTACCTAGAAACCTGTATATACTACAATCACATTACAATGACAAAACACATCAACTATATATGCACATGAAAACCCTGTTCCCTATTCCAACTATCCTCACACCTCACCATTTCACCATAAACTCTTGAATGGGTTCAAAAGTATAATTTAAAGTGAGAGACCTTAATTCATCTTTGAAAGCCTGTAAAAATAGAAATTGGAAAGGGTGACTCATAGAGGCTCAATAAATGAATAAACTACTAAAATTGGTAACCTAAAACCTAGTTTATTGAAAACAATAGAAATCTTACTTTTCTCAAAATATGCCAAGTATTATAAATTCACAAAATAATAAATTTGAAAAATATAATTAGCTTTAAGAACATACTAACATATGACAACAAATCCCCTACTAATGGTTAGGATCAAATCCAAGACCCTAAAATCAACTATCATATCACATGTATCACACATATCAATATAACATATATCCACCTCACCTTACTTCTTCACCAACATTATCCTCCCTTATCCATCCAAACAAAAATTCCTACATTATGCATCCCACAATAGCCATGGAATACAATTCAAGTGCACTTAAGGTTTTTAAAGGAAAGCTCCCAAGCATCCTTTGCTTGACAAAAATAGTAAAATTAAGATTTAGAACTCATAAATTTTTTGCAAAACCTCATAGTCATTTTTGTAATAGAATTGGTAACTATCCTTCAATAGCCAATCACATATCATTTCAAAACTATAATCATCCATAATATGTTAGAATTTCCTATGTAGACTATCATAGTTTAATTAATATATGTTATTAGATTAAATGAATGTCATGACAACTAATTATATTGAGTCAATTAAGTGAGTGATCAAACTATTGGGCCCATAATGACACCTAGAATATTAGTGGACTTTAGTTGTGTAAGCCTTGTAACTGAGCTAATAATGATGGATCAATTGGCTCAATAGGATTACAACAAAGTAGATCCCTATTTACACTTTGATAGAGCTATAACACCCCATTGAGGATATAGTTTAGTTTCTCTCCTTTCACTGCTAGTGTTTGTGAAAAGTAAACTTGCTTAAGGAGCTTTCACTATAATGGATTCCAATTTATACCAAGTACAATTATTATTATTTTAATTAATTTATTTGCATAGATATAAATTGATACTTTGTAACATCATGCAAAAGATCAAGATAATTGGCTTTTAAGTTTGTCCAATTTCTAACAATTGATATCATAGTCAATTTTTTTATTTCATGCTACAAGGCTCAAATTTGTGTAGATTATTTTTTTGAGATTTTATGTGATCTATAATTTATAATGTAAAATTATTATGGATCTAAGAGCATGAGATTTATTTATATTTTCTAACTAAATATATTTCTGAATCAGTTACAATTATTTTTTTATGAATCTTCTTGAGGTGAAATCATGAATTGATGTAACTTGAATTTTTCTAAAAAATTCATTTTAGAAATTCAAAAGATTTAAAAAAATTCAAATTAATTTGTAATTGTATCTCAAGAATTCCATGATATACAAAAGGCATAAATCAATTTGAATAAATACTATTCAAAAAAAAATTTCAAAATTTTTACAAAGCCATTTGGATAGGGGATTCTGCTCCTACATTTGACTTAATTATTATGTATTTATTCAAATTGATTAAGGTTTAATTATTACAATTATGAAATATACAAAAGCCTTCAATCAATTTTGCAAAACATGAACTATTATAGCATCTACTGCTCAAATTCTTGAACCAAATTTTTTCAAAGCTTAAGTTAGTTTTAATTTTTTCAATTGCACAAAAAAGTGCTAATTTTCTGAAATTAATGGAGGGTTTTGATTACCTAAATCAAAAAATTGTACAAAAATTTTTCAAAACCATGGCTAGATGTGGAGAATTTGGGTTGGGTTGGAAACCAACTCCTAAATGGGTAAGGAAACCCAATTACAAAGCAATTGTTCAAAGAAGAAGGCCAGAAATGCATGCAGTCCACACATTACCAAGATGGTGATGGATTGTGATTCTGATCACACCATTGGTCTCCATTCTCCGAAGTGATTTTAATACATATTTTTCTAGATTTTTTGGAAATAAAACTATTTTAATTATTTTTTGCCCAATTTATTTGATTAATGAGTTAATGCTATTTGGTTTTGAAAATTTTGTCATGTGATTCCTACATATTGCCCTAATTTTTATAATTTGCTACTTGTCTAGTTATTATTTGAATTTCACATGATTGTATGCATAAAGTTGTTAATATATAGGAACTATATTACTCATGTTATTTTGGACATGAAAAAATTTATTGAATAATTCTTGCACATTATATTATTGTGTGTAATATTAGTGGACTAATTTAATGCTATTTGCACATTTGAATATTTTCTGAACTGTTGTTTGCAATTTATAAAATTATGTAAGAATCAATTTTGCCCATATTGTGCAATGAAATTTTGTGCAATTGTATATTCACCTATCATGGGACTAATTGCATAAAAATTTACTGAAATTAAATTTTAGAATTATATCTAAGAGAGTGTTATGTTAGTAATATATATGCTCAATCTATATAATATTATTAACATAGTTTTGTTGGTGATAATGAGAGTGTTAAGATTGGTTATTATGTTATAAAAATTTAAATACCCTATCAGTATTAAATTTTAAGACTATAGCATTCAATCCTTCTATTATATTATGAACCCGTTAATGCCCCATCGGTGTTAGATTTCATGATATAATACTATTAAAATTGTATAGTTATTGAGAAAATGTTATAGCATGACTATGTTAAACATGATATTTTTGGAAATTTATGATAAGTTTCATAAATTGCTATTTTTTCAATTTTTTTGTTACCAATGCAATTGATTACCATGAAAATAGTGAGTAGTACCTGTTTGAGGATTAGGCTGAATAATATATATTTAGGTAGAATTACTGATATCATATCTGGCAATTATCAAAATTTTTATTTGGCATAAAAAAGGAGAGTCGAAGATAAATGATGACTTTACTATTGCACGAGGGCTTTTTGTGAAAAGTGGATTACTTTAATAAAGTATACATGATGGTTGTGATGTATACTAGGAATAAGACCATCATGAAAGGCATTACTAACTTTCCAAATGCTAAAGCCACTACAAGAAAAATGGTCAATACCAACGGATTTTCATGTGAATTTTGGCTTAAAATCCGCAGGTAAGACATTTCCTACGGATTTTCCTGTGGAAAAAAATCCGCAGGTATAATGTTTGTGGAAATTTTTTTCCTGTGGATTTTAAATCCATAGGTATTTTGTTGCAGATATTTCCACAGGAAACCACACAAAATCCGCAGGTAATTTCTCCACCCGTGGGCAGATTTTGGTGGAAACTTTCTACGAATTTTCCTACAGATTTTTATTCTCAAGAAAGAATTCGTAGGTAAATCCGTAAGAAATATCCACAGCTAATTTCGCAGGTGACATTTCACAGGTAAATCCACAGGAAATTTCTATAGCTAATTTTGCAGGTGACCTTTCGTAGGTAAATCCACAGGAAATTTCCACAGCTAAATCTGTAAGAAATTTTCGCAGCTAATTCTGCAAGTGACATTTCACAAGTAAATTCGTAGGAAATTTTCACAGTTAAATGCATAGGTAAAATTTCACAAGAAAAAATAAAAAAAAATAATTATTTAAGCGTAATATTCATTAATTACTTGTATTTCCATAACAACGCATTTATAATACTTCAAATATGAAACCATATTACAAACTAAATATGTCAATAAGCAATATTAAAATC
>JANHAO010025255.1:0-11420 GCA_026873985.1 Saraca asoca
GTTTGAGCAACATGTATTGTCATTAGGTTTATGCCATATGACAAATTGGCTCTAGGTCAAGTGGGAGATTGTAAGTCTAAGATAGATGCCCTAGAGCCAATTGGGATTGAGCTCTATTGTATCTATAACTATACTTTCTGTATAGATTTGATAATATGTAAAGATTATTTATTCATCTTACATTGCATTTCTTATTTATTTCATATTAAAATTATGTCTACTGTGAGATGTTCATTTAATCAATCCTATAAAGGGTTATAAGATTGTGAAGTTAATTATTAATGATTTATAACTTCTGTACCAAAATGACACTAGTCAAGATCTAATAATTAGGTGTTATTAGATCTGTAGAGACTAGACGATGTGGTGATTTCTCATTTAATGAGTAGCTGACCTCACAAGTTGAGATGTAAGAGAGTTACATCTGAACACACACGTAAACATAACTCAGTTAATTTGGAGAAATATAACTGACAATCGTGATCTTGTCAAACCTAATTGGAGATACTATGTAGAGTTATGTCAATAGTTAATCTCCAATGGTGATCGTATGACTAATCCTTTGACTTGAGATTGAGGGATATCTTTTGCATAGAAGGGTATACTTTGACCAAGTCAAAAGTGACTTTATTTATGAGAAACGATAAAGACTTGAGTTAGGTATTTCTAAAAATACAATTAGATATTGCCTAATCAAGAGAGGATTCATTACCACTCTTTAGAGTGATATCCGAGACCACTCAACGAATTAGTTTGGCTAATTAAATCCTTGCGCAAGGTTGAATTGAGACTTAGATTGGATTTAAGTACTCGGATTCATTTGAGTCAAATAATTCACAGAGTTGAGAAATCATGATTAATTATAAAGGTTAATGTTTATCCATACCTTTGACTAATCGGATATGGGTAATGAAAGGATTCAATCATGCATTGAGATCATCCACAGACAGGCTTATCACCATTGATTACTCCCACCAAAATTTGGGTAGCTATAATGGTTTGCTAGAGTCCACTTATAGCTTAAAGTCCACAAGTGATTAATTTGGAGAAATTAATAAAATTAATTAGATTAATTTTATATGCCTTCAAATGGTTTGAAGGGCATTTTGGACTTTTACTAACATTTCGGGGGCCTATCGGGTTACACGCAATACGAAAAATAAGTTATGACCATAATTTGGATATATTAGATATCTAGGGACCAAACTATAATTTGCAAAAATTGCAAGGACCAAACTGTAATTTATTGAAATTGTGGGGGGCAAATTGTAATTTACTGAAATTACAAGTGACTGAAAATGGTTTTTATTAAAGCAAAATGACACGTCGTTTTGGCTTCTAATTGTTGGCTAGTGAAGCAAAATGCCATGCCGTTTTGGCTTCTAATCGTTGGCCAAATGACATGTCATTTGGCTTGCCCTTTTCCCGGTTTGGCTTGCGTTTGGATGCAGTGGAGAAAGGGGAAAAAGTTATACCCAAGCTTTGCTAGGGTTTGTATCCTTGGTCCAATTTCAGCTTTAGAAGCCGGAAACTTTGACTCTTCTCTAACTAGCACAAGGATTGGAGTCAAGAACTCAAAAGTTAAGGCCATATTCCGAGTGTTTTCTATCGTGAGCAACCGGTAGAGATCGGGACAAGTGGACTGATCTGATGGCGTGTTTCAAGGCTCTTCCACTGCTAAGCTTGGCCAAAGGTTAGTTGAGCTCTCTATTTACAATATATGATGTTGAAACACTCTGTACTAATGAGATCCGGGTAGTTTGCTTGGTTAGGGTTTTTAGAAAAATTTTTGATTTTTTCGATTTGATCTTTGAGCAAACCAACATTAACCACATCGACCAGCTCTCTCACAGTGTTTTCAAGCACCTCCTGACACTAGTGCCAAGTTTAAACTTCATTACTCCCAAAAGCAACAGGTTGATGAGGAGTGAAAGATGTCATGCCAATAGTAGCACCTGTTATAGAGGTAGCAAGGGCACCTGCCACAGGGAAGACTGAGCCTCTGGTTGGTAATGTTTCTCATTGTTCCTACACAAGACCTTCAGGTTGGCTAGTGGTATTGTTTGTGCTTCTAATGGCTTTTCCTCTTGCTATTGCAGCTAAATAGTAAACCAAAGAGAGAAAGAACGCAGTTGGGGCTCTCCTTTTAGCACCAAAATGTTGACGATAAAAATCGATCAACAAGTAAAGTCCAGTATACCCCCAAACTGTAAGTTGCAAATGTGTATATAGGTAAGGAAAAGGTAGAAGAAGAGGGAGAACAATGAATACTAGAAGCTTTTTAATGTGGTTTGGCTAAAGTCAGTGTGACCCCTACGTCTATGCTGGTTATATTTTCTTTTGTGCGGTGGTTTCTCTGTGCATTTCAGCAAAGTAATAGTATAGGAGTTCTCTTACTGTTTTGGCAGAGTTTCTGCATGTATTTTTCACTATATATCCCTATTACAATGATTTCTCTTCCTCTTTATAGAGGTAGTGAGGGCTACAAGCATAATTTGACAAGTTGTAAAACTATCTTTTCTATTGCTATGGGCACTAAATGCCTCGCAATTCACTATCGATTTTTTGGAAGCTGATGTGTCAATTAGAAGAATGTGCCTCTGGCTTATGATTAGACTTGGACATTCCATATCTATGCTTAGGGCAGCTTGTTTGGCAATCCAAGCTCATGCTGGATGACTTGTTAGCCATGCTGGTTGATCTCATGCTCAAGTTCAATTATAGTGAGTCTTCCGAAAGATGGTTGGGCCAACATGCTTCGACCAGTGAATTAGAGTACATCCTCAACAAGCTGGAATCTTGGTCTTATCTTGTGTCCTAAGCTCACAGTTAGTGAGTTGGTGCCTCTGTCCAGCAACCTTAGTCTTTTGGATGATCTGGGCCCTTTTTTGTTGGACTCGTCTCTTGTTGGGCTTTTGCTGGCCCATTTTGCATTGGCCAAAAATACCTACAACACAATGTATATTAGTCTTTTTGAAATTTGCACAAACTCTATATAATGTTTATCTGATGTAGATTATTCATTGTAATGGCTTTAAGGTTAAGTAAAACTTCAACTTTCTTTAGCAAGTTGAATTAAGAACAAAACTTGTCATCATAAGGATTAAATTAATGATTTTAAGGAATCTCATTTGACTTATTTTTCTAAAATTAAAATCATTAGATGCTTAGTTCAATTATATCCTAAAAATGCTTGCAACAAGGAATCTATTCTAATGATATGTTATAGTATCATCTTTTTGATGAACCAATAAACATCACAGTTACATAGGAAAGGAGAAAGCATACCATCCAGTACATAAATATATATTGAAGAATCTTTTTTGACTAAGCAGGAATCTATCACCTGCAGATAAAAAGGTAATAAAATAGGTACTAAAATAAGTAAGCAAGCTCTAACTTCTGATATTAGCATTTGAAACCAAGGCTAAGGTTCTTCTAGTAACTTCCATAGCTTTCTAGGACTGAGGACTTCAATTCCTAGCTATATTCGAGCAATTTTTGCATATGCATGTGTCCAAGATGGCATTGATCTCAAAACCTAGAGAACACCTTACTGCTCTTGAACTTGACCAGCAGGGCAGAACACCAAGCCAAAAACAACTAAAGAAATAATAGAATTCAACCAACAAATTAGGAAAGAACCACCAAACCAAGCTGCCCTTGTTAAAAAACAATGCAAAAGAAGATGATCACAGGTCTCACTTTGATTTTGGTAGAATCCACATTCAAATGATGCCTCCAAAAAGAGCCTATTAGAGGTAAAGGCATCATGGAGCACTTTCCATAGGTTTGGATGATGAGACATTCATGATGTTAAATAAAATAGCATATTTTAAGCTTTAGAATGCTTTGCATGATGTAACTAAGATAAAACAACTTTCAACCTGTCTTGTACTATTCCACAAATTGCTTGAAGGACATCTTAATTTAGAATGATTTACTTCAAGAGACAAATCTGGAATTATAGTAACAACATTACAAATAAGATTTAGTTTACTGTAATCTATTTTCTAATATTGAATAAGATAAAAGTGTGTGAAAATTTACCATTTGTCATATCTCTGAAACATGAAAACATGAAAATACAATCTTCTCATAGATCTTGCATGTTAATATTGATCTGTGAGACTGATTGGGGAGCTTCATTTTTAGACATTGTAAAATTGCCTGGCAACTAAAATTTTCACAACTATTTGGTAAATAGTGTAGCAATGTGATCAAGTATAGTGTATGCAATAATAAATAGCGCATATCATCTAAATAACTACCAACATGACTTGTCTAAATAATCTTCAAGTAGATCATATCATCTACGTTTAATTTATATGCTAGTGTTTTAAGTGGGGACAAAAAAATTAGTATTTCCAAACCAAATTAGCCCTTGCTAAACAGCTGCAAACATCTGTTTCTAAACTTTCATCTATTAACTGGCAACAATGTCATAGATTCAACATTCAAAATATTACTCATAAATTCAAAGAAGTTGCATCAACCAAAATATCCATATAACAAAGACAACATCTAGTAAACTGATACTATTACTTGCTAAATCATACTAAGCATTAGAAACTTCAAGACAAAATACTAATGAATATCAAAGATAGCTTATACCATAACTTACTGCTCTTTTTCAACTCTTTACTGCACCAGCTTAGTGTTCTTCTTGTTCTGAGTAGTGGAGATATCAACAACCAATTCTTCAGTTGCCAAGACTCTGTGTATGCAGCTCAACATAATTTTTTTCACACACAGAATCACACTCCTATTCAATCATCGATGTAGGACTTCCACTCACCCCTACCTCTTTTTACTATCAACATAAGCCCCCCAATCGGGTAGGCTTGTGTGTAGTAAGGCATTAAGGGTCTCCACAAAGGCACTAAATGATGATAGTTGGAATGAGCCTTGCCCATGAGCGAGGTATTGTCCACATTGGCTGATCTCATGGCCGTACAGTTTTGTCCTTCAGGGAGATCTCGTTCCCCAAAAGGTGCCTCGTCATTTAGGAGGGGTGTACCCCTACC
Source organism: Saraca asoca (assembly GCA_026873985.1). Lineage (NCBI taxonomy): Eukaryota > Viridiplantae > Streptophyta > Magnoliopsida > Fabales > Fabaceae > Saraca > Saraca asoca. Next base: position 5,028 of record JANHAO010025255.1, read on the forward strand.
TTATAAGGCACAAGGACACCCAACTTCTCATCGATATGGGATTTCTGCTCACCCCTACCTCTTTTTACTATCAACATAAGATGATGGTCAAAATGAGCCTTGCCCACTAGCGAGGTATTGTCCGCTTTGACCGATCTCGTAGCCATATGCTTCGTGGAGATCTCATTCCCTAAAAGGTGCCTCATCTGGGGGATCGAAATCCTCTACCTAGGAGGTATTGTCCTTCCTTAGCTCAGAGGTGGTTGGGGATTTTGTCCCTCTCTGTGCAATCACACAAAGGTGCCTCATCATTTAAGGGGGGGCGTACCTCTGCCTTATAAGGCACAAGGACACCTGACTTCTCATCGATGTGGGACTTCTACTCACCCTTACCTCTTTTTACTATCAACATAAGCCCCCCAGTTGAGTGGGCTTATGCGTAACGAGGCATGGGGGCTCCCCACAGACGACTCCAAATGATGATGGTCGGAATGAGCCTTGCCCACGAGCAAGGTATTGTCTGCTTCGGCCAATCTCATGGCCACACAATTTTGTCTTTTGGGGAGATCTCGTTCCCCAAAAAGCACCTCGTCTGGGGGGATCAAAATCCTCTGCCCAGGAGATATTGTCCTGCCTTAGCTCAGAGGTGATTGGGGGTTTTGTCCCTCTCTGTGCAATAGCGCGAGGGTGCGTCATCGTTTAGGAGGGGCGTACCCCCGCCTTATTCGACACAAGAACACGCGCCTTCTTATCAATGTAGGACTTCTGCTCACTCCTATCTCTTTTTACTACCAACATAATCAATATAAAATAAAATCTAACTAGGGTTTATGGAAAAAGGGTAGCCATGTTGTGTAGCTTCTTTTGAATTCGAAAAAAAAAAAAGAATAGAATTTATCAAGGAAGGAAATAAATTCTTGTTTCTAAGCTTCCAAGTAACAGATTAGTGATTTCAATTAGCATATTATTTTTCTAGTGTAACATAAAAAAAAATTAACATATTATTTGGGACATAGATTTTTTTTTCTTGTTCTCTTTTTTCATATCACAAACCCATTTTATTTTGTGTTGAAATTTAACTAATCTTTTAGAAACTCTGATATCAAGTGTCAATAGTTTCCAAAAGTTTAAGCTATTAGGAAAAAAATTTAAAAATAATTTTATTATAAATCTAATGTCTATTACACAAGGAAAAGCGGTGATTTTTTTTTTTTTTGGTTTTTTTGATCTCTTTATTCTTTATTTTGGAATAATATATACTTTAGAAAAAAAATGTAGATCGTATAAATTGTGCAATAAAAGAGTATAAATTGTTTGTGTATAATATAAAACTTTGTTATCTAATTTTATTTTTTTTTAACATAAGGAGGTCAATATTTATTGACATATGTGGAAATCATATCTATTATTAGTCAAATAGTGGACCCTGCACATATATTTTGAAATTGAGGATTAATGCAAATATTTCTGAGCTACTTGTTGGATACATTGTTTTATATTTATAACAATCATCAATATTATAGAGTTCTCTAATTTAAAAATTATGAATTAAAAATGTTTCTTTCTTTAATGAATAATTATTAATATAAATAAATCATATACTATATTCTACTTGTTAAGTCCAATTTTATTTTGTACCCTAAATATCAAATAAGAATTTTTATCTACATATTATGTATTAAACTAAATCATTTACAAATGTTAAGAAATTAAAAAATTACTCAAATCTGAAATCAAGATAAGTGTTTTTATGATTGGATTATCTTTTTTATATTGAAATAAATATTGTTTTAAGTATGAAGACTTTTTGTTCTTAAAAAAAGGGGTAATGAACATAACCAGGCGCAATTTTCTTCAAGAACTTAGTCCAAACTGGCTTGAAAAAGGGAAAGTATGTAATTGAAAGGAGTTTGTCTTTTATTAGATATATCAAAAGCTAAACCAATGTATGTCTCAAAAAAAAAAACATAAATTGAAATTAGATCGAAAATATGTTATGGAGCCAATTCAGCTATTGCCTTTCTGGAACCCTTAGAAACAAATGAAAGTCACAATATGTTTTCATGTCATTGGTCTTTAAATTAGAACCATATATATAGTCTTTTAGATAATCACTTTGAAATTTCCACTTGATTCAAAATATCTCTTTATTTTCTTACACTTACCTAATTAAATATCTCGTGTATTGACAGAACTTTACAATAATATAGTTGTTAATAAAATAAAAAATTATAAAAAATGAAATCAATTTTAATTTATATTCAAACATCATTTAAAATAATTTCAAAAATAAATTTTGGTAATTGAGCTCTAGTATTACATTTTAAACTTCATGTATTCAAATGAATTAATGAGAAGAGATAATTAAATTGTATAACCTATGTTCAATCCTTAAAAAAAATAATTGTTTTAAATAGAATTGATTTAGGAATGAAATATATTCTTATTTCTTTAAAATTCCAACTAATGAATTAGTAATTTCATTTTTCTTTACTTTTATAATATATTTACAATATATGTTGGTGATAAGTCAATTAATGCCTTTTGAAAAGGATGGAAACGTATCACTTGGGACATTACTTTTCTTCTTTCTTTATTCCACAACAAGCATAGGACTATTTACTAAGAAAAGTTATTAAAATCCATAAAGCTTGTGTTTACTTGAGTTGATGTTAATAATTGAAAAGCTGTGCCAATATTTAAAGATATTGGATCCTTTAGTTAATTCATGCGTAGCAATGACATACTTAAATAATGATACTGTAATTTATGATTCAAAATAGAAGTCTTTGATCATGTTGTGGGTAAATTACTTACATCTTCCTTTTAAGTTTGGTCTAGAAAATAATAGTGAAATTGGACAACAAGAAAATTTGGTAAAGTGGTAAAATGACATGCAAATGCTATTTAAAATCTTTTAAAAAAAAAAACTCTAACTCCAAATACTCATTTTTATTTGAATAAAAACTGGAATAAATTATCAAAAGGGAAACTAATATAATTGGAATAGGGTTTAGATCATAGAGGGTGTATTGTAAAAAATTAAATAAGTTTTAGTACAAGAAGATATATATATATATATATATTGATTTGATGTTGTACAAGAAGAAAGATTAAATAAGTTATTTAGAAATTGATGAAATAAAATTTGAATTTTCCTTTTTCTAATAAAAGTGACTGCTAATTAACATAGGCGAGCTACATTGTCATTACAACATTATTCTTATAAGAGAAATAGAAGTAAAGAGTGTGAATGGTTCAACATCCTTCTTATTAATGAATTTTGAAAATTTTGGGAATGTATAGTTTGGGACATTGATTTCCACCACCATTAATATTGGACCATTTACCTGGAAAATTTTTAAGAAGTTTGTCGCTACCATCCACCCCAAGCTTTTCTGTATTTGTCAATTCAACCACAAAGTCTGTTAATACCTGTGTCTTAACTGCCTTCCTTGATTCATACAAGAGTCTATATTCGGACAGCTGTACTGATCAAGTGACCAATCATCCTACCAAGTCAGGCTTTCATAAAACCTGCCATACTGAAGTATTTGTTCAAACAACAAATTGATTACTTTAAAAATAAGGCTTCAATTTCCAAGACGAAGTCAGCAAAGCAAAGGCCAATTTTTCTATCTTTTGATATCTCATCTCGGCGCCATGTAGCATATAACTTGTAAAGTATATGAGTCTCTACTCCTTCTCAGTTTCCCAAATGAGAACTGAACTTATTGCCCCCATTGTCACTACTAAGTATATAAACAGTGTTTCCCCTAACTCTAGCTAAGTAAGTAGGGGTGGTATGGCAGATATGTTTTTAATTCTAGGAAAGCTTGTTCACATTCATTAGTCCATTCAAAAATTTTAACACTTTTAACCAATTTAAAGAAAGAAGCATGTTTGTCAATTGACTTGGACATGAAACATGCTAGGGCCATGATCCTTCCATTAAGTCCTTGCACTTCTTTCATTATTGTTGGGCTTCTCATGCTGATTATAGCATGGAACTTGGATGGGTTAGCCTCAATACCTTGCTTTGTAACCATGAAGCCCAAGAATTTACCATCCCTCTAAACACACATTTTTTCGAGTTCAGCCTCATACAAAACTTTCTCAAAGTCTCAAAGGTTTCCCTCAAATCCTTCCAGCATTGTTTTGAACTTCTCGATTTAACAATCATGTCATCCACATAGACTTCCATGTTTCTTCCAATATGACCTGCAAAAACCTTATTCATCATTCTTAGGCAAGTTAACCCTATATTTTTTAAATCGAATGACATGACCCTATAGCAAAATGTTCCTTGATTAGTGATGACTATTGTTTTGCTCTTGTCCTCAAGATGTATTCTCAAATGATTGTACCCCGAGAAAACATCTCCAAAGCTCAAAATTTCAAAGCCAACAACATTATCCACCAATTGATCAATATTCGAAAGTGGATATGAGTCCTTAGGACAAGTTTTGTTAAGATCCATGAAGTCCACACACATTCGCCACCCTTTTGAAGGCTTCTTTACCAAGACTATGTTTGCCAACTAGGTAGTGTGTGGAACCTCCCTAATGAACCCTACATTTAACAACCTTTCCACCTCCTCTTTTATCACTTTCTCCATCTCTGGCCCATGATTTCTTTTCTTCTACTGAACAAGCCTTACGCTTAGGTTGATCAAAAATTTATGACAAGCCACTTCAGTCGGTGCCCAAGCAAACATTTCAATGTAACTTTGTAGAAGTTCTACTAGTTGATCGTGTTCTACTTTCTACAAATCTGCCCCAATTTTCACTGTTCTCTCATCATTATCCCTAAAGATACTTACTTCTTCTATATCCAAACCCAGCTTTGGATGGCTAGAACTATCTTGTCAAACGTATAATAAGGCAAAATCCACTATTTGACATTCGCCTTTAGCGCCAATCATCGGTCCCATTATACTAATGTTTTCCTAAGGTTTGGCCATACTTGCCATATAGCACTTCCAAGCAACCTGCTAATCAGCCCATGCCTCCCAAATGCCTCCTTGTGCTAGGAATTTCATCAACAAATAGGGTGGAAACGATAACGCTAGCTTGGTTCAGCAAAGGCCTCCCTAGAATAGCATTGTAAGCACTATTTGGGGTAGCCACCACAAGGAATGTAACATCCAAATTTGTTGTTAATGGTCAAGTTCCCAATGTCAATCTTAGAGTAACAATTCATTCCACTTAGACTTGTCCCCCTGTGAAACTAACTAGAACACATGCGTAAGGTTTATACATATTTTTAAGAATATTCAAAGCATCTGCAGCATGCAAGTTTAAAATATCAATGAAACTTTGGTGATCAACAAGTATACGTTTGACAATAAAATTATGTAGCAAAGCCGAAATCATCATCAAATCATCGCGATCCCTATTAATATCTTCAAAATCTCATTCCATGAAACAAATTGACTCATAATGTTCTTTCCTTCTTTTTCCTTCTACTACCATGACCTCCTGCAAATGCCATTTCCTGGCATTGTTAGAAGTTCATCCACCTAAAAAACCACTAGCAATCATCTCCATAGTTCCTAGGACAAGGGAACCTACTTCAACCTACTTATCATCCATTCAACTGGGTCGAAGAGATCACTCTTTCTCCCTATCTTCTTTCTTCCCCTCCCCTGTGTGAAATTTTTTATATTTTGATAGATGACCATGTCTTATAAATGTCTCAATTTTATCTTTCAAAGTAACACATTCATCTGTGAGATGCTCGTAGTCTCGACGGAACTTGCAAAATTTGGACTTATCTACTAGGGGTATTTATAGCGCTTCTATGAAGGGAATTTCATTAATTCTACCACCCAAACATCTTGCACAATACTACTAATCGATACATTCAATAATTTATATTTGTTAAATCGGCCCTAGGAAAGACCTTTATCTCGATCTGAAAGTCGCTCCCTAGAAGGGAAATTGTCAGACTGTACTCGTTCAATTTAATGCCAAGTGAGTTCTACTTGCTCCACATTGATGTATTTTTTTGAACGAGATAAGAGTTCTGAAAGGGAAATGGTAGGGTGCTTAGCTAATGAAAGGGAGAAATGACCCAACCGTAGGCCTGCACTAATTTGATGCACAACCACTCCTGTCACACTCTAATCCACAAAACGTGACTAGCGTAGAAGATCACTATTAGGAAACCTTCTATAAGCCTAGCCATGCAAGATGGCATACCAAAGACACACATTCACATCAATGCATAATCAAACATGTACATGCCAATTTCTACTGAAAATATGGAAGAGTTCTCTCTATTTTCGGACATCCAGGCACAAAGCCTATATAACAACAAAAGGACTATGATGTGCTGCAAACTTACTGCACATTTTAAAAATACCGCAAGCGCACGGTGTAGTTGTAACAAAGAACCGGCGAGTACGGGTCG
>JANHAO010025256.1:0-11395 GCA_026873985.1 Saraca asoca
GAAGATATTATTATGAAGCTGTGCTCTACAATGAGCCAAGCATATGTATTTATAATAAAGATGTGTATAAGAGATAGAGTTCAAAAAGGACTCTAATAGGTCTAGACTTGTCATTTATCCTATCTTACATAGGTTTATCACTTATCCTACATAGGCTTATCACTTTAATTAACTAACCTATTCACTAACACATGAAAACTTTGCATAGTAGTGCATGAGAGTTAGAGGTAGTCTTGAATCATACTGCCAAATAAAGATTTCTTGTATAGTAGTGCATAGCTTGAACTGCTCAATTTTCTAATCAACTAATTATGTGATCCATGAGCATTTTTATTTATCATTTTTTATTCTTTTTGAAAATGGGTATAGAAAGTAATGCAGAGATAGAGAGGAGGCTGACGTATATCAAGTCATAAAGGCTAAAATGCTCAATGCTAATTAGGTGATCCATGAGCATTTCAAATTCCTATCTTAACAAATCAATGAATCAAATGTGCCTGAATAGTTGTCAAAATCTTATTTTTGATAACCACAGCAACTTCACATGCTAAAAGAAACTACCTTCATCAACAGTTGTCCAAGAAGCATACCAATTTTTTTGCCTGACCTCAAGATGAGAAGAATATTTATTCCCAAATGAATACAATTGATCTAAAATTCTTAGAGATAGTATATTAAGAAAAAGAAAACCTTAATGAAGGATAGAATTCATGAAAATGTATTTTGGCAAGAAGGTAACAGTTTCTAGCTTTAAACCCATATTTCAAATCTTTAAAATCTCCAAAAAGCAAGAAAGCTCAATAGTATGCTACTGACTTCTAACAACTATGACAAAAGAAACAACTATTTGGAGGCAAAGAAATGAAGAAAAAGAGAAGAGAATGGACAATAAGCTTCGGAAAAGTTTCTAAAATTAGGATACTTGCTATACATTATCCTCTCTTCCCCTCTTTTTTCCTTTCTTTTCTAGCAAACAGACAATTGAATCTAAACCATAAAGGATGGATTTTAGAATATATATAGTCAAGTTTCAAAGACAGAAACTCAACTAATAAACAAATGTAGTCCACCACAAGTGTTAACATGCTTGATACCCTCTTTCTTCACATCCGACACTGGATAGAATCTGGAAGTACTTGTCAAATCAATAACCAAATCAAGCTGAAAAGAGAAAATAATAAAATATCAAAAGGGATTCAAAACTAAATGGTCATAAGTTTGTGACCAAAAACACTGCTCAGGGGACAGAGAAACAAACATATTTTTGATAGAATGGGGAAGATGCCGATGGAAAGCATAGAAAGTGTGAAGCATGTAGAAGGAAAGTCTCACCTGGAAACCAATAGACATATCCTCTACTCTTGGTCCAACTTCAGAGGCCAAAAAGACAACCTTTAAAATGTGTAATCCACCAAAATGAAATGATTTAGAATCCAATAACTTAATAGATTTAGAGAAAAAATAACCCTCTGTTCTCAACCACCAAAAATTAATAGAATTAAATTAGTTATGGAGAATTCAGTTTTCAAAAACTGATTTTTTTAAGTGCATGGTACAGAAAACTTTTGACATGGCAGAGTTTGATGTTTGCAGAGCAGAATGCTAAACAGCAGTGCAGAAAATAATTTTAAGATGCAGAATGAAAGATGCAAAATGCTATTGAACAGTGCAGAAATTCTTCATAATGTAGAACCTTTTGATGCATGCAAAAACATGTAAAAAGTTTTATGAGCAATGAGCTTAATCTGCATATCAAAATAATCAATTACCAAGATGAAAGTAAAACATCTTTGCTCGAAGCTTTCATTTTCCGATGCATGTATCTCCATCGTCTCCCAAAAAAAAACCTTAACGCTAAGATAATTCAGAATAAGCAATTGAATGCTAAGATATTTCACTTAGATGATGTGGCTTTGTGGGTCCTGCCTTTCCCACTTTCTCCCTTCCACTAAATTTGAGTTAATGAGTAGCTAGGATGAAAAGAAAAAGAAGCAGCAAGCCAACAGCCATCCTAAGGAAAGTAACCATATAGGAGGAGAATACTTGCACCTTGACTTGCATAAAGACCAATTTGCACAAGCTGTGAATCCATGCTTTCTATAAGAACTTGGTGATTTATAAGGTTGGGCGAGCAGCTGCAGTAATAACAGATTGTAAGGGCAAACCAACAGGCATTTAAGACAAAAGATTCAAAGAAAATCAAAAGAATTAGTAATCCAGTCAGTAAGCCTTATACCACCACTTGGCCAAGCATAATTTTTCAAGAAACTTACATTGTCCAATGACTAATAATTTTAAATTACTAATTCACAGAACTGACATTCCTGCAACAATATTGCTAGCTATAAATGCTAAAGCCTCATATTCAAAATATATTATAATCACCCTAGCTTGACAGACACAAAGTAAAATCCTCCTGAGATAACAACCAACAACCCCAACCCCTTCCCACCCAGCCCCTCCGCACCAGCACCAACCCCAACCCCAAATAGAAAGATGAGCAAATTGAAGAGCAAAGCCAACATTTAGAGTATATCAACCAACACTAAGACATGCCTGGTAAAGCAAACTACAACTATCTTGAATGCCTTCCACAGTTTGTTTCCTTAAATACATGCAAGATCCAGAAACTTCAAAGTGAGTTTGAAACACGATCTTTTTTCCTGCTTTCTGAAGCAAATCCTAACATTTACAACCAACAATGCATCTACCCAACAATCACCTCATCATACCAAGAGAATAATGCAATGATTCCCAAGTCATCCACAATCACTGGATTTGTCTCAACTCCAATTCTCTTACATGCATCAAGCAGTTTATTTATCTTTTCAAAAGAATCAACCTGAAGAAAAATCAGCTAATCTTATTAGAAGACAAGTTTAATGATAGTAATAATATGCCATGTCTCAAACATACTCCTTTTTCTTAATCTTTTTTGGCTGGGGACTGGGAACCACAATATACTGGGGCTTTTCAGATGAACAAAGAAGCTTGTCTAAAACTCAGGTACTTGACATTGTGGAGATGATAAGGTTTATTAGCATAACAGGCTCATTCTTCATGCTAAACTACATACAAAACCAAAATTCATAAAAAATGCAATTTAATTTACCAAATAAGCAGTAACAGATCAACATATCAAACATCATGAAATTTCAACAGGTATTCCAAAAATAGTGGTAATGTGACAATGCAAATAACACATGAATACTAACAGATTCAACCTTAGATTCAGCTATACTTGAAAAACTAAGCCCAATAAATGTTAGTATTCATGGAATTTCATGTAAAACCTTAGATTCATGGAATCTATTAGCATTCATCGGTTTGGTCATTTTCAATTAAGATTTGGAATTTCATGGAATTTATCTCCCTCTCTCTCTCTCTCTCTCTCTCTCTCTCTCTCTCCCTCTCTGTAGCGTAGTCTCAGGCTCTGTTCCAAATCTCATGGACTAAAATTAACTTCTGATCATAATCGTAAAACAAAAAAAAAAAATCTTTTCTTTTGGAGTGACGCAGACCTTGACTGGCTCTTCCTCCCTGCCAAATTGAACCAAACCAATGCATACTAACAAATTCAGCTATACTTCAAAAACTAAGCCCAATAAAAGGGTTCCAAAATTACCATCCAATGCTGGTTGAACCTGAGAGCTGACTCCCCTATCATAAAGATGTTCCTGCTCAGAAGCTTGGATATGGCTTACTTCAGCCTGAACAAGAATACATGAGGACGTTGTATCTCATCCCATTAATTGTCAAGGCCACTCCGATCTGCTAGGTGGAAGCTATGGAGCAATTCTGAGCCATCATATAAAGATGTCAAAAGGCAAGTTCAAGAGGATGGGAAAGCATATACCAAAGTAAAACCACAAAACTACAAAAGAAACAAAGAGAACGTAGTTAACAAAATGTGAGTTTGGTAAGAAGATTTGGGATAATTGTAGTATACTGACCAGATGTATTCTCCAATCTCCTTTAGTGGTGTTTGCCGGATCTTCAGATATAGTATGCAGCAAATGAAAAATCTGTCACAAAAATGCTCAAATGAAAAAGCTCAGAATATCCCTAAACTCCATGAACCTTTAAAAGGGTACCTAGATAACTTACAGTGAATAATTAGAAAGAAGAATGTTGTCACTGACTAAAAGAAAGTTCATTGATCTTATAATTATTCACCATGATTAACTATTAAATCAATTTGCTAAACCTCTTTTTTTCATAATATTTCTCATGAACCTGGTTGATTCATTTCACTTCTTTGGCCAAAATAAAATACTGATATACACATTTAGTAGAGATCACCACAACATTTTGCAGAGTATAGCTTAAGAATGCTTGGAAGAGACTAAACCATTGTTTCTTACTTAGATCCCTACATCATAATTAGGATAAGAACCTTTCCAGTTTTCAGGAATAAAAGAAAAAAGAAACAAAACTTACTATAACACAAATATCAGCAGTTATCCACCAAGTATGAACAACAGCATCAAACTAAGGCGAAAGTAAACATCAGGTTCAATAAACATCAAGTTGGAAGGAAAAAATAGGTGCGGATTTAAGGCCATAGCAGATGAGGGGAAGACAAATTACCTAAAGGTTGACAACACAGATGAAATGGATTCTCAAGGTCCACATAAATGAAGAGATTGCAGGGCAATGGTCCAAAAAGCAAAACAGGGGAAAAGAGAAGAACGATGGCAGCAAGCCAAAATTGCATAATCAGAACAATTAAAATTGTTAGAATAAGAGATTCTAGGGCTCACAATTTGAACATGTTAAACACGGGAAAAATTCAAATCAAATACAGATAAATCTGAAAAGCCAAGTAAAAAGGGATTCTCAGGTTCAAAGACAGACAAAGCTATAATACCAAAATTGAGGGAAAAAGCAGACTGTTCAGAGAAACACAGAACAAAGTGAAAACCAACAAAGCTAAGGATGGTAAATTGTCTACCTTGGCATCATCGATCAGCGACACACTGCCAACGGGACAGAGCAAGTAGAGAAAGCCAGCCATGCACAGAAGCTCCTCTACACTCCAGCATACTCGCCACCAGAGCTACTGCAGCAAGAAGGCACTCTCTTTTTTTCCTCTCAGCTGACATGTAGGATTGATATGTCAACCAAGTGAAACAAAGCAACAAAGAAAATTAAAAAGAAAAAAAATGAAAGATATAATCTCATGATGAGCACTTTTGTGATCTTCAATTGGAAATATATCCATTAACCTATCTGATGTCTCACATAATGATTGCACAAAGTCCAGTGACTCATGGTAAGCCCCCTTGCAAAACTGTGATATACTGTTTTTAACAACTTACAAGATGGCAATCACTTCCAGTTCAAAATTGACGACACTTCAGTTTCTCCTTCATATATTCCAATAGATCTCTTGGTTTACCTAATCATAGATTCCAATAGGGAATTATCAGGCTACGGAAACTCAATGTGCTCTAAGAAGTTCCAGAAAAGAAAAGCATTTTCTTATGAAAATATAAGCAGCATGAGGACAACGAAGTTTCTGCAATTGGTTCTCTCTGGAACATAGTTTTACCTTTCATGCAGTATATGCTACATAAATGTTAAGTCATGATGCATAATACAAATATTAAGTCCTTATTCTGTGATATCTGCAGAAACTACAAGGTGACTTCAAAATGCTAGGGATGGAAATTAAACAGCATGAGGACAACCTAAATTAACCCTCTAATGCTATGGTTAAGTAGTAAGCAGCAGACCAAAAAAGAGACGACGAACAAAGCTCAGATTAACATTACAAAAAAATAAAAAAAATACATATATATATATATATATATAGTGACAGAGCATGAAGAGACAGTAGTACAGCAACAAATTAACATTAACATATTAACAAATCATAATAATAAAAGTTCTATACCAGAGAGGCAGTGGAAATTTCAGAGGAGGCATTGAAGTGTTTCAAGGTTGAAGCATAGGATGTCAATTCTGGGGGCCATGATCTTGAGCAGACAATCTACAGGCAACAACAGACCAAAGAGGAGAATAAAATCAAAGAAACTTACAATGCTAGAACATAAAAGTAAAAGACAATTTGACGTTAGGAATGGAAAATGAAAATCATAACATACAAGGGAAGTGAAAAAAAAGGGTCAGATAGGAGAAGAGGATAAGAGTTCTATCCCATGCAATGAAAAAAAGCTACACAATTAGACTGAGGGGAAGCGATTATACGAAAGGAATTTCAAAAAAATAGCTTTTAGGCGGGAACTTGAATCATAGTCAATGGTGAAAAGCCAAAAAATCAGTAGAGTGATTCCTGTAAATCTGATACCATAACTGTAATTTCAGTCGAGTTCAACTGAAGTCAGAAATCAGAATAAATTAATACGTGAGTAATGTACAAATATGTTCATTTAATCTTCGTTTACATAAAATAAAATAAAAAATTGAAGAGATGATTATATCGTACTTATCAGAAGTAAGAACATTTAAGCCAAAATGCTTGATAGTGGAAAAAATTGTCCTAATCCATGAACTTCTTATCTTAAAGATTATGAAGGAATGAGGTAAATTTTTGTCCATAATTATAAAGAGCAGTCAACTTTATGCAAGTATAAAATACTTAGCCAATGCATCACACGCAAGATTCAACTAAAATTATTATATCCTACCAAAAATACTAATATTATTATATTACTACAAATTCCTGTTATATATCATAAAATACATTTAGAAGGGAAAGAAGAAAGGCGGAATAAACAACAAAGTGGATATACTGTTACCTAAACAATAAGATATGGCAGAACACTAGCAAAGGTAGGAAGACCACATAGAAAATTCTAAATCAAAGTAAAATTTTCTTGGAACACTGTATCTAGAGAACTCAACACAAATAAGATATTCATTCTTGAGTACGTAGTACAAAACCTTTACCCCATAACCCTTTCATAATTTTCTTCTTCTCCTCTACTGATTTGGTTTTTGTTATCCTTATTTAAACCTTCCAACAAACACTGATTGCTTCCTAATCCTATATTACTTTCACCATTCCTTATTGCCGACAGCTGATCCACCAGGAGAGAATTCCTCTTGTAATTCCAGACAAGCATGGAAATGTATTCTTGAGGTGAAACAAGACCTTGTTCTGTAAGACAACTCCTTTGTTCCTCCAAAGTCTTTGGATTCTCAAGTGTTATATACTCTACCAATGCCTTTTCATGCTCTGGTCTCCAATTAGTCGGAAATGGCATATAATCAGTTTCAGGTACAAGAGACATCCTAGTATATTGGAGCCCATCAATTGATTCAACTAGACCCATCCTCAGCAAATTATGATACTCAGGAGACTGCCCTTTTTTCTCCTTCAATGGGCGACTTAAATTTCGAGAACCAATCTTGTAAACTTTAGCACGTGAGCGGAGCTTGTATTTTGCAGCATAGAGCTTTGCAAGTGAACCTCTCATAATGTAAGAGCAAAAGTTGACAATTTTTTTCCTATTGTCAGCAAACCTGTACCACTCAACCATTGTTGACAAAAACTTGTTCATTTGAGCATTGGTATGAGATTGTGTGGCATGAAACATTCTGAAACAAGGCTGTGGATCTGGGTCCCTATCTCCCTTCAGAAAGTTCAACTTTCTGAATTGCTTGATGCACTGTTTTAAACTAGCAGTGACTGACAAAAGGGTTCCTACACCCTTTTCGCTAATGATCTTACCACCAGTTGCAGTGTATCGAAGAGTAGGATAGACAACCCTTCTGCATAGTACATGATCAAGAAACATTATACCTTTAGTAATATGTTCTATGGGAAGGCTTTCATTATCAAGCTTGAGCATATATTTCTGATCACAAAATTCAATCAATTGCTTTCTTAGTGTTGCTACATCCGCCCTAGGGCCGCGAACACCAATCAAGATGTGACCTCCATATCGTATATAATCCATCTTCCGGGTCTTATCAGGTCCACTTGTAGGCACAAATTCTGGCCAAGATGTGTTCCCCTGCTCTGCTTCACCTTCTGGACTATTCCATATCACATCACTTTTCGATGGATGATAAAACTCCTTAGTCTTCCCTTCCATCCAGCGGTCTAACTCATCCAAACAAATATTAGCTAAAAGTGGACTAAGAATTCCACAATGCCCCCAATTAGGAATTTTCTCTGCCTCTTCAGGAGCAAATCCAAAAAATGTGTCTAGCCAATAGGGGTCAGGCTTAGGCTCATCTTCTGCCAAAACCCTCTTCTTCTGATACTTCCTCTTTTTCTTTTTCTTCTTCTGCCCATCATCAACTTTACTTGTAACCACTGGTGTTACCAATGCTGCCTTCACTAAATCAATAATCTTTTTATCCCTCACATCTCTCATTAAAGCATTTATCACCAATCCTACCTTCATCCCATCCAAAATTGTACTCAGATCACCCTTCATATACCACAAATAGCCAGCAAAGTTCCTCCTAATTACCCTCAATACTGTGTGTGCATTCCTTCCTGGCCTAAAAGCATACGACTTCTGCGAAAAGCGAGCTTCATAAATGGGCTCCAGAATCATAAGCAAAACCTCTTGAACAATCTTATCTTGAAATGGGGCTGGTTGTGTGGTAGTTAAAATGGCTTTAATCTTCCTCTTTGACAAGGATTGATAATCAGTCTTATCCTTAGGGGACTTTATAAAAAAATCTAACCTAGCACCCCATTTGAACCTATCATCAAGAACAGCATTTCTAAGTGCCAACAAGTCTTCAAGAGCATTCCTTTGAATAGCATTTCTAGGCAAATAAGCACCAGTCTCATCAGCACAAACCTTCTGATAAGCCAATACCCACAATTCAAATCTTCGAATATATGAAGTCAAATTGGTCACAACTCTATCTGGGTCACGAAAATTCTCAATCCACATTTGAACACAAACAGAAACCCCATCTTCCTTCATCAGGGTGGAAGGGTCATTGGGATCAGGTGCACGTCGGTGCAAGGGAGTAAAGCTATGCAGCCTATAACTGGCAAAACAAATCGTAATGGGATTTCTGCAACAGGGTTTCAAAAATTGAAAATTGGTTGTGGCGACTGAGCGAAAAAGATTGGAACTTGTGATAACTTGGTGGGTGAAGATGGTGAGGCGTCGACGCATTTGCGGCTTGTAAACTACACAGTTTAAAGATCAATGAGTAACAACAGCTTATAAAAAAATGTGTAGTTCTTACTTGTGTGCTTTAAAAACCAACCAGCATGGAAGGAGTGGACAGCGAAATATGCCTATATTTTTTGGTAGAGCAAGGAACTAGAAGAAGATCAAAAGCAAGAAACAAAACTGAGTTACGCCTAGGCTTCTCTGCTGAACTTTTCCCTTCCAAAAATAAAATGGGCTTAACCGAAACTGCCAAGCGCCCCCTTTTGGGTATGCAGGTACTACGAATCCTCTCACTACCAACCAGCAGACATCATCTGGCCGGGTCTTGTCGGTATCGACAAGAAGATAAAAAAGGCAACCAGATGGAAACAGCAACTAACTATGGCTCTTGGCCCAGACAAAGTCGTAGACTTCGGGGAGATCGGAGCAACAAGAACGCCTAGACGACGTTTTTTTTATTCCTGGGCTGCAGTAAGTCGATCGAGAGGTCGTTCAGCCTCTTGTCCCCGAATAAGGGTAATATGTCCTCAAAAAACCTTGCTCAAATCTGACCTAGCTGCCCAGCGATCCCAATTCGCGGCAGAGAACAAGACAGCAAGCGAGCGTACGAGTCGGGGATGAGCGTTCCGCTTCTTGAAGAAGAAAGAAGAGGTTCGCGGCTGTCGACGGGCTCAAAGAAACTGCAAACTACGCCTCCAGTCCGCTTTGTTTCCTTAGATTATCTGCACTAGTGGAAACTTAAGGGAAAGTTTAACCTAAAGAACCCTCTTTAAAGTTGCTTACCGACTGTGAAACAACTCCAAAAATATAAGTCAGTATTACAGTTACTTGTTAAAGTAGATTCAGTTATGAGATAAGTTAAAACAAGTGAGATAAATTATAGGACCATTTAAGAAATTTGATAGAGTTACACCATTATGAGATAAAATTATTTGAGTTACTTAAAGGAGTATAAAATGATGTGGTACTGTAGGACTCAGTAAAAAATTAATAAACAAAACTTAAGAAATTCTCTTAAGCTTCTCCCACTGCAGATAGTTAGGGGATCGTTTGCTTTTCGTTATTTTCTAATTTCATTTTCAATAAAAATAGAAAATAAGATTAAAAATATATTTAATTTGATTTTATTGAAAATATTTTTTAAAAAAAATTAAAAATTGAAAATAAAAAAAATTATTTTTATCACTTTTATTTTTAAAAATTAAAAATATGATAACATTTTTGTAAATAAATTAACTTTCTATTTCTTACCTTAAATAGAAGCAGCCTCAACCAAAAAAGCGTCTTCACTCTTCTGTTCCGTGCAGAAGCCTAAGACGACAGCAACTCAGCCACCAGCACGTAGCAGGTCAGCCATTGCAACAGCTCAGCCACGGCACGCATGCCTCCGCCACACACCGTTAACCCCAACATTGACTTTGAGTCTCAATGACTTCTCAGGTATTGAGTATCTTCGAGATTTTTTTTTTACTGTTGATAATTTCTGTCTTTATGACTTTGTGCAACAATAGTTCATAGTTTCAGTTTTGTTTTGTGATTTTATGATTGTTGTTTCTTGGTAATTTTCCTTTTCTTATGACATCATAGGCTACTAGGATTTGCTGAAATTGCTTGTCTACTGCGTGCCTTGTTCTTTTTTATTATTAAGGGTTTGCTAGGAACTTGATCATTTCTATTTTATTTTTTGTGATAATAGGAAATGCTTTCTCATATGCATATTGGAAAGGTAAGAATAATTTTAGTTACTAAGCAATGTTTGTGTGAATTGGACCACAGCTACATGCCAAGCAAGATCACCCTGACATAGATTATATATTAACTAAGACTAGAAAGCCACAAATCAAGTTGGAGATAAGATTGGGAATTTATGCACTTGCTTGGCCATGAGATTATCTACCGCTAGTTGCTGTCCAAACAAGAGTAAATGTAGGTTTAGTTGGTCAAGAAGAGGGCACGTATTCATTCATCGTATTTTCCTCTACCGCATTAATATGTGGTGGTCCATGTAATTCACAGGGGAACAAAATATATGATATTGTATTGAAGGAGCCATAGATTTATGGAGAAAGCATCCATTCTCCATGCTAGCAGAAGGCAATAGAATAGACTACTTCTGTTATCTGACTAGTGTGCAGACAAGCATACAGTTGGATTTGTGTTTTCAAGCCTTAAGGCCATTGTTTAATTTTTGGAGATATATAATTATTCATATAGTCATTTACAAATATAGTTTAAAATATATAAGATTAATTTCATTTTGTTTACCATTTTGAAAGATA